>CM031860.1:48479726-48677743 GCA_018697195.1 Certhia americana | reverse complement strand
TCTATTCTATTCTATTCTATTCTATTCTATTCTATTCTATTCTATTCCCTTCTGTTCCATTCCATTCCGTTCCGTTCCATTCCATTCCATTCTGTATTTCTATCAAGCCAGGTTAAATAGGCTTTTCTTAGGGACATGCTCAAGTGGTTCATTACACAGGGATGGATTTAATCCTGCCTCCCAAGGCTTTGCACGAACAGAGTAGCCCATGTACAGATTTTTCTGAAGCAACACAAATATTGAAAGATGCAAGTATAAAAGCTGACTCTGGAGGCACGTTCTAGTAGTGCAGGGGAAAAACACAAAGCCTGAATGATTTTAAGAACAAACCCAGTGAAAAAAGGTGGCAGTTTCATTAGTGTTATTCTGAGACCCAGATGTCTGCCCATCAGCACACTTCACATTCATACCTCACGATAGCACAGCCTTCTATTAGCATGTTGAAAAGTGGTGTCCCGGCAAAACCAAAAGATAGAGTTTGTATCTTTTACAGGAATACTCGCAAGCACATTTTTAATATAAATATGTCACAGAACAAGTAATCCTCAAACTAAATGTTCTTTTTTACTATCAAATATCTTTAATGTTAGAAAAACATGAACTCAGCTTATAAATAAAACTGCACAAACACTTTGGTACCAGCAATAAATTGAGAATAATTGACCTTGTCCTATCAAAGGATGAGTGTATCTTTAGATCTTAAGTGCTGTGAATGGTTATGAACAGGCTTAAAGTACTGAGCAGTGGCAAGCTAAGCACAGCATGCAGAGTGCATTTCGCAGAGTATTAAATAGCAGAGGTTGGTAGAACCTCTCCCTTGGTTTAGTCTTAAGGCGATTGATTTCTGAAACTACAGTCCATACAATATCACACATCAGTCTTATCTCTCTTTACACTAATTACGTATTTTATTATCAAAAAGACATTTCTTACTATCCTGGTGCATCTATGTCTCTTCCTATGGCTATGAGGCTGATCCCAGCTTTTAGAAGGACTGACACTGTCTTGCCTCATGAGGAAATATTCTGCTGCTGCTCCACTTGATGAGTAGCATCAAGGAGAGAACACTTCCTCTGGTGTGATGAAAGTAAGGCAAATCATTTCATCCTCATGGCATAGGGCCTAACCCTCGCACCCAAGAATCAACAAATCAGTGCCAGCAGCCTTGAGTGGGTTCAGCATATCCACCCTTGCCAAAGGCCAGTGCCTCATGGCACACTAACATGGCCTGTGGAAGGTCAGAGACTGCCCATGTAACACCACAGTCACATAAATAACAGCACCAGAGTCTAACAACCCCAAGACATAACTGTACTGCCATTCATTAACAGCCTCTACCTTGCATAAGACTCCTTTTCCCACAAACACTCCTAGGTAACAGTTCCCTATGTCAGTATCACCCTTGGAAGACATATATGAAACCAAATAAAGCAACAACCAAAACACCAAGTGTAGGCAGAACTGATAAAGAATTTACAGTTTATATGCTTCTGCTCAGTTGCCTATCATGTTGTAAAGCCTCCACAATCTCTTTTGTCATGGTAACCCATGTGAATGGAGGGCTTGGAAGTCCATCCAGCCCACCCATCCCTGGACCATGAAGCCTGCAGCCATGGACCTTAAATATCAAAACAGGCAATGAAATATATGCACTTAATCCATCAGTAGATATTTTTATGATGATTGTCCTGAAAACTCAATGTTCAGTATAACAACAAAAAAATTAAGTTTCAGAAGTTGGTCTAAGATAACTGAACTGTGTCCATGCCTCATTTGTGCAAACCCAAAAGAACCCAAACCTACCAAAAATAAACACAAACAAAACAACAAAAAAAAAAACCCCAAATGCACACACAAAAAAATTTAATCAACTTCATTATTTGAAGGCACTTAGTGTTCACAGCAAACACAGTACCATAGTGCTGTTGGATATACACCTGAATCTTGCCTTCTTTGAGCAACCAAGAAAGATTTTCCAGTACTTTCACATCCAGTATCATGGAGAAACACAGCAAAGACTTATGAAGTAATACAAGTAGCAGATTATATTCCATGCTGGAATCACCAGGTGTTTAATACCATTGCTTTGGTTACCACCAACACAGAACAACAGTGCTACCAGCACTACTGTGATCAGTAAAAAAAAACCAAAAAAAGAATCTGCAGGTTCTTTTGTTTGTGTTTCTATCATCACAGAATGGCATTTTATGTCCTCATGAAACAAGAAAGAAACAAAACCAAAAAATTTTGAAGGCCTAACATTTTGCATTGTTTTAGTAGATCTGAGAGAGCAAATACTTAGGAAACTATTGAATTAGGAAGTGGAAATTTTACACGGCTTGAGAAAGGCTACTCTAGACAGAACAGTGAGTAACATGAAAATTTTACATATTACTTCAGAGAGGGATTTCTAAATTTCCCTTTCTAAAACATTCACTCTTTAGCACTGCCATGCCTTGAAGATGTGAACACGCTACATGCACATGCCCACACAGATGGACAGATGTACACCTGCACATATAACCCACACACATATACAGTGATTACCCAGTGTTCTTTTCCAATTAATATTAACTTTATGGGCCAAACTGGAAAGAAGAGAGGTTGTCATGTCTCTTGCACTTTTTACCATGTGTTGCTGTGTTCCCAGCCTTCTGAAAGTCTTATCAGCTCTCATTTCAGACAAATTACTCCTGCTCTCCACAAATGTTTATAAGAACTAAAAATTAAATGAAAATGGCAAGAGATGTCTGCTTTTATTATTCCATAGGAAATGATCCTCAAACTGCTGAAGGCTCTGAAAAAATGCCTGTTTTCAATCAACTGCATGCCTATCTTGATGAAAGATCCCAAATTATTCTGGGATGACTTAAACCTGTCTTGCTCTGTACCCCTCCCTCTGCAATACAGACCGTGTATCTTAGGCTATACAATAACTTATCCCATCAAGGACAAAACTTAATGTAAGTTTGAGACAAAGGCCATACTCTGATTGAGCCATCAATTAGAAAGAAAATTGTGGTTTCAAGATCTCAGTGTGTCAGCAGAGGGATTCATGGCTCTGACAAGTTGCTGGGATTGGGGTACTGTTCCTTTCTCAGGATATTTGGATTACTGTTTGCTGTTGTAGAAGAAAAATTTGTTTTTAAACCAACTGGAGTTACTCTGTCATCTCAGAGAGCACAACTTTCCCAGGATGGGTAAATGTGAAGGAAAATCCATTTGTTTCTATAAATATGCAGGACTTTTTTCTTTAAATATTGACATCCAGACCCTTATAGATTTCTTAACCTTTAGTCTATCAGCACAGTTGCAGTCACCCAAATATGTGCCTGTTCTGTGGTGAAACTGTGCTAGCTTTGTGACAGCTATAGATCTGTCGGATGTCAGAAGCTGTTCCCAAGGAAACATCAGGAAAAGGGGTTATAGGAGGTTTTGAAAACCTGTTCTGAAGGTCTGATAAGAGGGGCAAGAAAGTCCACGTTTCTCCATGAAAATATTAAAAATAGATATAGACCACTACAGCAAAGTCCGAGATGATGAAAACAACAGAAGACAAAAATTTGAAGTTCAGTGATAAAAACAGAATTATCTTATTTTACCTTTTTTTTTTTTTTTTCAACTTAAGAGAAAACTCACTCCTTTTGGAGAGAGAATGTGATCCATTTCCAAAGTGTATATCCCCTTGAAAGAAAAACTGTAAGCTTCTTCCTTCTTTTACTAGTAAGCTGATGTTTATTCATGTGCATGGAACTACCGCACAGACCTCTCCCAGCATGACGAGTGTGCTGGCTGAAAGGTATGATAGATGACGACTATCACCAGAATTTTTAAAGCAGGATGCTCAAGCTTGGCTGCTTAACCTATATTTAGCCTGCTAAATAAGTGGCCTGATTTTTCAAAGTGCAAAGTGAGAATTGCCATGTCTCTCACTTCAAGAGGGAGACTGGCACACTGGCAACTCCATGGCACTTGCTGTGTAGCACCACAGCCTGCCTCTGATCCCAGGACCATGCCACACACTGAAGGTGTACCCACCACCACCACACTCTGAAGCACAGGTCTCACATGTTGAATCCCAAGAAAACTGCAATGTCTGTTGGCTTCTGAGGATACTCAGCACTTCAGAAATCCAGGACACTTATTTAGGAGACTAAATATGGATATAAGACCCTAGTGCTAAAAAAAATTGGCCCATTTAGGAAGAAAGGATGTACGCCATCACCTTGGAGCTCCCCAGCAGACAGGACTGAAGAGAAGCTCTGGCTCTGCAGTGCTCACTCTAAAATCAGCTCCTTTCAAGACTGATGCTCTGCCCTACCCTGGAACTTCTGAAGACCTTACAGTATGAAGAAATATGGGATGAGTTACAATCAGAGTGAGAATTGGATAACCCTTTCCCAGGGGCCTCTCTGAACATCTCAGTCAGATGTAACAGAGCTGCAGTCCCTGAGCAAAACATCCACTACAACTGCTATCCCTGCACTCCTGCTGAAGGGAAGCTGATCAAGTCAGCATTTCTGCCTGGGAAGGAGAGGGACATTTGAGCACCCAGACAGGGGTAGCAGGGGTACATTGTCTCCTAAGACATAAGGTTCCACCTTTGTACATCTCACAGCTGTAGGTATGGTACCTACAGCACACGTGGCTCCTTCCCGCACTGTGCTGCCACCACTACTGTGTCATGGTGCAACACTCCCTGACCCAAAAAGGAGGCAAAACCACCTGACTGGAAGTTAATTCTTGCCATGGCATGCTTGGTTTGCAGCCAGGTACTGGAGGAAAATTGTTTCCATGTTTTCCCAACTCCCTCTTCACTCATCTGACCCAGCAGAAACAGCACAAAGCAGGGAAGCAGGACAGACTTCCATACCATTTAGAGGTGTACATAAGCTAGCTGCAAGTACTTCCAACACACCAGATCTCTTCCTGCTTTTCCTGCATTGCCTCCAGGTCTTCCATTCCCACACCCACTTGTGGAGTGCAATCCTTTGAGGCAGTGGTGGTCTCCCATGCCATGCCTGCACTGTGACCATCTCCTCTCCTTTACCTCCACACACCTGCTTTCACAGCTTTACAGAGAAAAGGGATCATTTGGCTTTGATATTTACAGCATCCTGATTTTATACTTCATTTTGCCAGTGATGCAGAGAGATAATCAGGTGGGCACCATGACACAAGTCACAAGCAATACAGCACAGAGTACCGTCACCTCTGAAAAGACATTGGTATTTTGTTCCCTAGAACAAAGTTATAGGAAGGGACCAAACTAAACCAGCTTTTCCTCCAGGGTAAGGGAACACACTCTGTAGCATTTAGACTGCTATAGGAAGTCTTACCAAGCTGAGACTCTTTCACAGCTTTATCTGATAGGAAAAACTCAAATCACTGCTTTTTCTGAATTTGGTATGATGGCATAATCAAAATACAGCAAAAAGTAACAACTACAAAAATAATCTTTTAAAACTCCTTGTAAGAAGCAGAAAGGGGGAAAAAAAGAAATCATTTGGTTACACAACTCTTGAATATTGTTGACTGACTAATTAAAATGCAATAGAGCAGAAAAAAGTGCACAGATGATGGTTAGGATGTAATGTAAAGAGCAATCACAACCACTCAGTGGGGCTTAGCAGGTCTGAAACAGTATCTAATTCTGCAAACTCCAGAAAGGTACTGCATAATGCAAACCCTATTGTTCTGCACACTTTAATGAAAAATGCCTGCTTTTGGATTGAATTGCATACACATCTACTGTGAGTCCAGCATGATAAAGAAAACAAGCATTATGCATTTAAAAATGTTGCCTCATTAAAAGAAGCTGAAAGAAATCCATTGTTACAGTTTCTATGACAGAATTAAATAACAGGGTGACAGGTGGTCTATTATTATTTTTAAATGAACTAAACTTGCATATATACAGACACAAGGCACATATTTCCTTTGATATTACAGTAGGCACCTGCAACTTGTTATTGCAAGGATCTTTATTGTGCATTTAGTAATGCCTGCAGATTTATAAAACTATTTACTTGCCCTACAATTTGGAATACATAGCTTTGGAATCTTACAACTATTCTTTCTAAGAAAATAAGAAGATAATGATAACTGCTCTCATAGGAATATGCTTTCAGGCATTGTTACAAATAAACATACACGTTTCACCTACGCTTACGTAAAAAAGTTCAGAGATTTTTAGTGCTGAGATTTAATCCTCTTGCAAGCATACATGTCTGTATCACTAACCTGCCAGCTAGCTTCCCGTCGCAGCCCTTTTATCCAGTTTTCTTCTAAGTCCTTATTCTCTCTCGTGGATGTTTCATCCATAGCTGATGGAGCTTGCACAAACTCGATTGGCCACTGGCTGTTACACTCTCTTTGTAAGCCTTTACCGAGGCAGCAGCAAGTGCAGTTCGGTGACAGACTGTCATGAAGAAAATGTCACACCACGGGTGGGGGGGAGACAAGGGGGGAGAGGGAATGGGAGGGGAGTGAAAGGGTCGACACGAAGGATCCACACGTGAAAAGATCTGGGGGAGTGTGACCGCGGTCTGACATGTTCCCGCTGGTCCAGCAAATGCATTGCTGCAGCCAGGGAGTTTGCAGGCTAATGACAGAGGGTTGGTGACATTGTGGAACAACCCTAATTATATCTAAAGTATAGTAGAACTGCTAATACTATCCAAAGTCTTTCCCAAAAGTGTCTTTTTCACATATTGCAATAATTGTCTCATTTGGTGTCACTATAATTAAGACTGCATTGGGGGTGTGGATTCAAGCGAAGGAAATACAAATAGCTGCTGGGTCTGTTTAAAAGAAAATATTTCAGCGTATCTGTTTGAAAAGTGCTTCCTGAACTGCTCTGCAGCCAATAAACATGAATAATAATACAGGCCATTTTGATAGAAATGGGCTCATTACCATACTGGCTGCTGAGCTCTTTCAGAGCACAGGTTCAGCAATGCAGAAATGGGTTCAGCAGGACACAAGTATTTCAACCCCAAACCAGAAAAAATTAGTCCCAATGTAAGCTATTTTTAAAAAAAATTGCTTGCACTTGCACTCTGTGCATCACACTGACAGATGCCTGCCACATACCCTGAACATGGCCAGGCTCTCCTTATGATGTTCTTTATGACTCCTTCACCAAGCACCACAATCTTTCATCAAGAGACATCTTAGTCTCCCCATTAACTCCTTAAAACATCCGCTAGGTTTTTTACCAAACTGAAAAAAAACCTCCAAAAAAACCCCAGAGTTTTTCCTGCTAATTCATTATAGCATTTTTCACAGATGAGCTGAAAACACTGAGCTCACTGCACGTGGAAATCAAGGTTTCAGTCAGTGACAAGGAACAAACTCTTGTTTGGAAGTACTGCTTCAGTACAAAATCAAATATTAATTTTTAATTATGCTTTTAGCTGAAACAACTCTTTCCTGTAAAAAAAAATATACTGTGATAACTTTAAAATTCATAAAGTTTATGACTATTAGGATGAGATTTTCTTTTTAAAGTGTTGACTATCTGTCATTCACATTGTTTATTTACTAAGCAGACAAAAAGAAATGGATTAATTTTTAGGTTCATACTTTCTCCTGGGGATTTTCATTTGCAGATCCCAGCCATCTTCCCTGGGATGAGCCAGACCTCTGCACAGGGCTGCTGAAATACAAACAATAGCCCCTCCCTTAACACATTTCTTCTAGGCTGCCAGAAAATATTTCCATTTTTCTCAGGCTTCACATACACCAATTGTTAAACATTTGGGGTCTCTCACAGCTTGGCAATGTCTTTGCCATAAAACTAAGTGTGCCAAGCAGTACTTAGTGTACGTTGCTCCACACTGTGGCAACATCGTGAGCTTTCTTCCCGCAGCTCCAAATTTCTCCTGTTATTTTCTTTTTCCTCTCCTTTCTCCTGTTAGTTACACAATCAGAGAAGCTTGGGTTCTCTGTGGGTTTCTGCTGCATTCAGTGTGACTTTTGGAATCGTGTTACATACCGGAAGTGTGCATGGACACCAGCTCCTCTTACATGTATGGATATTTTATTTTTAGACCCAGCAGCACAAGGTAATGGAGTACAAACACCAGAAGGAGCCAGATGCTGGCACAGACACAGAGGGAGCATCAGGCTGGCAACAAAAGAGATACAAAGGGACTTTTCCTTCATAAATTATTAGAAATCTGCTGTCTAGGTGAAAAAACATTAATTTAACCTAATAAAACAGAGACACCAGGCAAAGATAACCCAAAGCCACTTACCTGGCCTTGATGGAACCCTGTGCCTAACCCTACCCACCCACTGTTCAGCAGCAAAAGCGTGCTTGATCCACGTTAGCAGGGTGACAAAGGGTGCGCAGTACCACTACTGCCAAAACCTTCCTCCCAGATGATAACAAAATATAACGATACAGATAACAAATCCTTGAGATTTTTAAGAGGGCTGGCATTTGCAAAAGGCAGCATCTAGGCAACAGCTGGTCTGATTTTGGAGAGGTACAATAAAAAAATTAAAAACAAAGCAGGAGGAATTCTTGTCTTACTCTGCATATGGCACAGACAGATGCAAACCAACATACCGACATATTCATACTGGGCCAGAAGCATAATTCTAAATCTAAGATGGATAGTGCACAGAAAGGGCTTGGCGTTAATTGTAAATATTACCAGCACTCCCAATCTAAGCTCCTCTGGATTGAAATTAATTATTTTGTGATTTTCTCTTGTCTTTTTTACCAACATGTAACAGTCAAAATTGCGCATGAGCTGCAAGAATATGAGGACGTTTATTGATGGAAATCAAACTACCTTTTTCACCCACAGTATCTTTGATATGTTAGAGCCTGAAGCAAAGAAAACATAATAAAAACAATATATAGATGAGAACTTCAATTTTCCCCAACGTATGAATCTGTCATTTATTTGCTAGGAATCAAATCTAACTCTACACAGTTAAAGAAGCTCCATACATCATTCTCCATAATTCACTACTCAGCTCAAATGTACCTTGCTTGAAGTTCATACAACATACTTGATTTTACACTAAACAAAACATCTCTGGATATTACAGCTTTGAGTCTAAAAGGCTTTTGCTGCAATTCTATCTCCAATAGTAAGAAACAGTGTGAGAACAGATTTATCAGAACAAGGTAACAGGGATGCTTGAGAAATCTATTCTGAGGACTGGGTTTGACTCTTAACAACAGGCTAATTTTTTTTTTTTTCCAGGTATCCCCAGTTCATCACTGTGATACCACTATATAGCTGGCAGCAGCATGAAGAAACAAAAGTGAGAAAAAAAACAAAGGTGTTTTTGAATACTGAACTGCTACCCAAGCATATCCCGTTTTTTCAAAACACTTGAACTGTGTTCATCACTGCTTCTGGGCAAGGACTGGCTTCTCACACTCACACAGCCCTTCCCTGCCTAGCCAGCCAAGCACAGTAGCAGAAGGATACATCTCCACCAATCTTCAACAGCATAATCAGGAATGACAATGAAGCAGGAAAGGGTTTGGGTGCCTCATGGTGACTGACATCAGTGCTACAAAGGGTCTTTAGTGGAGAACTGAACTCCACTCTTAGGAGATGCAGCATCATGCTGGATATCAGTAGACTAACTGATATGGTTACTGGAGGGATGCAAGGACAAACATAAGTAACTTTTGCCATCTCTTTCAAAAGCTATGGTGAGGTCATGTGAGACACAGCACAGAATGGGTTCATAACATTTTAACATATTTCTTTCAGTGTTATTTCAAAGTGTTAAAAAGTTTTCAGACTGTTCTCCTTACAGTTCTAGATATGCCCACCTTTCATTTCCTTCTCCCTAACCAAACACTGTATTCTGATCTCTCTTACCAGTTCTACATGAATTAAACCCTGAAGTATACTACCTGGTATACATGAAGTTCTTGCTACAGTTTTGTTTTTCTGCCATGTTTACCCATTGCAGCCTCGCAATAACCCCCATTTCTGAGTTTTCTCATGAGAGACTGATGGAATGAGCTAGTGAACTTACTGAGGGATCCCTGGGACTCCACCATGCAGAACATCTCTATGCACTTCTGCCTCTCGGAGCACAAGTTTTCAAGTGCAGAGCATGTTATCAGTGCAAGACTCGTGGCTGGCACCTTAACTCATGAAGGCATAAAATTTAAACTAAAGAGACCCCTCTTACACTTCCTAGGAAACTGAAGACGAAGAATTGATAGATGTCTTCAAGTACAACTGAAATCAAGGAGCACTGTGCTGTAATATATGGAAGGGGAAAATCCTGAAGTACATCTTAACTTTTAACTATACAGTGGTTTCTGAGGGTAAAATATAAGTTGCCCCTGAACTAAATCCAAGCCGTAGCTACATAATTTCCTAGTCAGCCTATATTAAAACTACTCACACAGTGTTCTTACTCATCAGCCAGGCTACCCTTAAGGCATCTGCATAATAGCCCAGAGACAGTAAAGAACATTCCACGGGGAACTGTTTTTAAACTTCCAGTACTCAGGTTACGTCCCAAACATAGCAAGGACAGCTTCTGATGATGAAGTCCATCTCACTGCATTGTGGGATGTTAATGCCACCTGTCCATACCTGATTCAGGTCCCTTTATTAAAGTTAAGAGAAAAAAGACACCTATGGAAAGCATAGGCTTTAGCTCAGGCTGACACAAACCATACACCTCCCCTGTGGAGGAGGAGTTCCTTTGCCAACAGAGGGAGGAACTGAGGGGGACTCCCAGACCTGCACACCTAATGCCCAAGTGACCCAGTTGGTGCAGTATAATCCCCCACTCTTGGCTCCACTCCAAGTTAGTATCTTTCTGGATGGAGTTTACAGTCACCTTGTCTCTCTGAGCGCCATGCCCACCTACTGTACAGTGCATATGGCCAAGACCAAGCCACGCACAGTGCAGAAGTGTGTAACACCTTTCTGGGTACTGGTACAAAGCACAGCACTGTGTGAGGGCTGCTGTGGGAAAATAAACTCCATCTCAGAACCTCCTAAGTACTCAGAGCTCCACAGATCCCACTTTTTTCTGCCCCTGCTATAAAGGACTCCAACATCTTCTCCCATATATCACACAAAGCTCATATCTCAGTACCAAACTTAAAACAGCTAAGAAGGTACCAGTGAAAAAGGTGACTTGATTCATTCCCCTTCAGTGAAACTTGGGCTCATGAAATCCCCTGATCACTTCTAGAAGTACAAATTAAACTATTACCCCCAGTAGCAGTTTTGGGCACCAGTTGCTGAAGGCAACTCCCTCCTAATAGAGCCCCTGCACCCTGCTGCAGCTGCAGAACTACAGTACCTGGCAAGCTGATGGTGTGGCAGATCAGCACAGCTTAGATGTACCTGTTTTCATATGTATTGCTGCATGTGCTGCCTAAATTGATTACCTGTTGACAAGCTAAAAATAAAGTTGCCATTAGAGCACCACACTGTGTGACATTCCACAGGCTGAAGCAGAGCTGTATTCTCCCTACCTTAACCTAAGTGTCCTTTGAGTAGAGGAGCTTGCTTTGTCTGCTAACCACTCAAGGAGGAACTTGTTTCTCTGTCTTGCCTATCTTGCAACTTTTAAGCTCCTGCCTGAAAGAATTACTCATTTGTTAGTGCCAGACTGTCATCTCTTTGAAAGCAGAGCCACAAGATCTTAACATACTGGATGTACATGGCTGTTAAATTTATTAGTTAAGAAAAACAGCAAATGACAAGTGAACAAAGCACTCCCTGGGACATTTGGACTACAGATTTTGTATAAATCAATAGCAAGTGCTATAAAATGTCAGAAAATACCAAATGAGGAGAAAGGAATCAATAGATACCCTCTGGATTAAATGAGTGATGAATATTCTTTACCAACAAAAATAAATTATTCTACAAAAACCCCTACACTAAGGCATTATCCAGCCTCTTTCTTGAAGCCCCAAAGGAAGGTTATTCAGGGTTAAGGCTGGAAACTCTGTCTTTAAACAGCATCGCGAGGAAGAGGGGGACAGAAAGAAGGAGCAGGAAGAGAACAACTAAATTGCTTTGACAGAAGTTGATAATAAAATATTAACTCAAACATGTTCCTCTTCACCCTGAATTCGCTTCATTTTGCTGGGCTTGAGTCACAAATACAATGGCCATCTGATTGTAATGTGTCTGCACTATGCTCTGACTCTGATTTCAATACAATATTACAGGCCTGAACAGTTTAATGAGTTTATACCTATTTTGTTTTTGTGGTTCTGGATCCCACCTTCTGTAGCAGGCTTTGGACCCCAGCTGCTGTAGCATCCTAGGCCAAGCACCCAATGGAAACCCTGCTGTACAGTCAAGATAGTAAAAGAGAAAACAGAAGACTGGGGTTCACACTCAAAGTTTAACAGCTGTGGGTCTGCCCACAGTGCAGGGTGTTACTCCACCAAGTTACACATTTCTGCTTCTAACAGGACCCTGCATATCACACACTGACACACACAAATCACGACCTGCCAAAAATAACTTTTTTTTTAATAGTGAAAGTAGAATGCATGGAAAAAAAAAAAATCTGGTATTACATATAATAGAAATACACTCACTTATGTCTACCAGGCTCCTGCTGAACACTGTATATTACAATATACTCCTAACTCCACTTTGCAGAAGTAGGTCAAAGAAGGTCAATGAAAATAGAACATGGAAAATCCCTCCTATGAAAATTGACAGAAAAGAAAATGTTTTTTCTTTTTAGTTTCAGGAAGAAAAATGATTAGCACCAGACATGATACAATTTTCTAAAGAAGGGAATGGTAAAAAGGAGCGGGTCAATTCTTCTGATTCTCAAAAGAAGGCAAGGACATACAACAAAAGCCAAAGGTGGCAGATTCAAATAAACAAAATCAAACGTTTTTTCAGAAATACGCAATTAGAGAGTGGAACTCAATGCTGACAGAAGTGCCTGAGGGAAAGAATGTATCACCTTTCTGCAAGTGTTAGTGCAACTGTAATAGTAAGCAATTCAAACTTAACACAAACACCACTATGTTCTTCACGGTATATGCCAGCCTGTAAAGCTGGAGGTTCACATCAGGAGCAATACAGGATGACATGTCTGATTGCCCTGATAATCACTCAACACTTCTCCATCCTTAGCTGAAAACAGAGCCCAAGCTCCATCTCCTCTAGGTGCATTAGAGGGCTGAAAAGATGTTGCAATTCCCACGGCCTTACAGCTCAACGCTGGATCCTGTGGCTTCACCTGGGCAGGCAGCCATGGTTCTTGATGTAGGTTACATTGGAGATGTCTGGTCAGGGTGTTCTCAGGGTTGACAACAGGGTTGGTTATAGGTTTATTCCATTTATAATCCTCAGTGCAAAGAGACATTTCTGGTGAACACCAGAAATCAATCCTTGTTCTCAGTATCCTTCTCACCTAAACATCTATTCATTATCTGCCACTTAAAGCTTTCCAACCTGCAAGCAAGACAGGTTCCAAAACCTCCGGTACGGCCAAAAGAAGCTGAACAAGTCCACGCAATTGCCTTCAAGCTCATGATCCTGCTATGGCAAGACTTGAAGGACTCTGTTAGGAACAACAGAGCTTATGTGATAACTCTCCCATTCCAGGGAGCAGAAGGCAAAGTTTTCAATTTGTGAAGAGAGTAACCCTTCATCATCTGAGGGGAACAGAAGCATAGGCCATCTATCACACTGCAGTGGACTTTGGGAGATGTGCCTTCCTCTGGCTGGGCAGATGGATCAAGCCAAAGATGCTGCCTCATTTCTCAGTAAACCAGAACCAGTAGAGAGAATACAAAAGAGGATGCTGGCACATATTGCTGCATCGAGAACGCTTATCAGCATTTCTCACAGAACTCTAACAAAGCAGATTTGTCATCAAGATTTAGGAGAGGCTGACCAAATGCAGGAGCACTCCACTCCCCATTCCTGCCATCCTAGCACAGCTACGGATTCCAGCTAATGCAGCAAAATGGCTTTAATTTCATTCTGCCTTTTCCTGACCTTTCTAAGGAGATCTCTTCTGCCACTGAAAGAACTGGGAAATGCTAATGCTTCCCACTGCACAGGCTTTGCATGGCAAGGTTTTGGTGTGGAGGGGCAACAGGTGTAGCTGCTGCAAAAAGCAGCCAGAAGCTTCCCTCATGTCTGACAGAGCTAGTGCCTGCTGGCTCCAGGACAGACCTGACAGACAGGCCAAAGCCAAGCCCATCAGCAATGGTGGATCCACCTTTGGGATAACATGGTTAAGAAGGGGGCAAAAAACTGCTGTGCAACTGATTCCTAAGCTTTTTACATATTTTTCATAAATTTGTAGCTTTGTAGGTTTCTAACACATGGCTGTTACTCCCAATACTCTTCCTACCCCTTTTCCCCTATGTTTCAGAACAATAAACTAAACTGCTAACATCTATTATGCTACATTCCTGAAATATTATTTAGTCTTGCCTCTTTAGCCAAGGACATCTTATTTTCTTTTACCATGTATCCTAGGTGTAATAAATATGGGACTAGAAACTCAGGGGGAGGGCCTCCAAATGGGGCAGAACCAAAAGGGGGGATTACTTAACTAAATGTTCTAATTGGATGCTATTGTCAAATATGCTAATATGTTAAACTTATAAAATTGTATTTTAAAAATCCTGCATCATGTGTGCATTCTGTCATATTTGCACCTGGAGGCCTCCAATTAAAGACCTGCTTTTACATTACTTCCTATATTAATATTGTGTTGAAAGTATCTTCTTTTGTTTCTAGATTTTGAAAGGCTTCACAATAACAACAACCAGAAGAACCTGTGGAAGGAACAGCCCTGCAGACACCCAGATGAGTGAAAGGAGGAGGGCAGGGAGACACCGAGGAGCGCCAGAGCAGAGATTCCCCTGCAGCCCATGGCCTCACCCAGACCACGGTGAGGCAGGATGTGCCCCTGCAGCCCATGGAGTTTCACATCGGAGCAGAGATCAGCCTGCAGCCCATGGAGGACCCCATGTCAGAGAGGGTGGATGCACTGTAAAGAGTCTGTGATCCTGTAAAGAGTCTCCTCCTGTGGAAGGAGCCCACACTGGAGCAGTTCATGTGAACTTGGAAAAGGTCATGGAGGACTGTTTCCCATGGGAGGGATGCCATGCTGAAGCAGAAGAAGAGCAAGAAAAAGAGGAATCAGCAGAGAGGAAGTGTACTGAACTGACCACAACCTCCCTCATACCCCATGTCCCTGTGACTCTAAGAGGAGAAGGGTTATATTCCCTTTTCCCAGTCTGGCTGAGGAGGGGGTGATGGAGGAGCTTGGTAGGCACCTGACATCCAGTCAACCCCCCAAGATTACAGCTAGCTTCACACACTTGCTCTGTTAATCCCTTGTGACACTATTCCAGTGCTGGACATATACTAGAACCAAATCCCTTGCTGAAGCCTCCTTATTCCTCCTAAAGCACCTACAGGAAGTCTTTTGCAGATGATCCCTGAGCAGCTCAAATAAGAGCCCTATTTTGTTCAAGCCCTACCTGTTGTTTGTTATTGTAATAAGCCTTCTCAGTGGAAGCTGAACTGAAGGCACGCCAGCTCACTGGTGCTGCTTGCTATTTCAGGCAGTGTCATGAGCCATACAGTCTGCTGGTATTTGTGCTTCAGTTTCACTGCATGACTCCAGCCACTCAGGATCTTTATGAAAGTAATACATTCCAACCTAATCTACAACTAAATTAATGTCAGAAGTAAGACAGTGCCCAAGTGATCAATAAGTGGATTTTTCCCTATAGAAATATTAGAAGCAACTCACATCAATAAGCCTCAAATTTATGGGGCAATTGGCAATTCAGCTCTTCCATTTACAGCTTGAATAACTGGCCTTTGTATTAGATATTACATTACTAAATAACGTGTGCTAAAAGGAGCTTCTCTGGTGCAGTCCCTGCCCTGCAGCAGCCACTGATTTCAGGGGCCATCAGCAGATGTAGTGAGGCATCTGAGACATCCAACCCAACCATGCCCCTTTCAAAACCAGCACAAAATTATTTCTAAATCCATTATAGGCAACCGTCGTCCTGATCTTTGAAAGTTTTTCTAAGCTTTCTGATGTTTTGCATTCTTGTAATGGAGTTTCTCACGCTCTTTCATGTAAATAATGATTGGTTTGCATTCCTTTTTGAAGGAAGAGAAAATTGATGGACTCCTGGTTTGACCAGTGTGGTTGGAGAGGTGGCAACTTCACCCTCCAATCCCTGGTCACTGTTTGAACTCTATATACAGCAAGGTCACAAAATAAACTCTTTTTTTTTTGCTCTGAATTTGCAGAGAATGTGTTTGTTCATTACGTGTCGTATTGCAACAGGCAACTAAATGCATTATACTCCAATCCACTTCTGGACTTAAACAAAGAGTGTTGATACTGGGACCTTTGAAAGACAAATGAATGACACTAACTTTGATCGTACAACCATCTGTAATCATGGTCATCTTTAAAATGATGTATCAGAGACAATATCCACTTGAATACTCTTATCAAGAGAGTCATATAAAACTAATCTACAAGAAGAATGTTGTCTATGAGAAAAGAACAATCCTTCACTAGGACTAACAGGACTCTATAATTTCTAATTTTTACAATTGATTTTATACAGATTGGAAAACCTGATAGAAGACCTGAGTGCAAGCATCTGCTTGGCTAAAAGTTAGAAACTACAGAAAAACCCTTCTGGGCTTTTTTTCCTTAATATAATTTTAAGTCATAAAGCTATTGAAAAGAGAGAAAATAAGCTGAAAATTATACAGGGCAAGCCATTAATTACAAACACCCCCCACTTGCCCAAAATCAACAAACCCCAACACACCCCTCTCTAAACCCTTCTTATGAAGTCCCTGTTCCCTCTTGCAAACCTAACAAGCATGCTGCACAGATTTAACAAGTAAATAATTATTGGTGGTGAAGAGCAGCACAGGTTGGTGTGCTTGGTGTTCAGTAGAAGCCCACTAGGCTGACACTCCAAGGGCAACAAGGAAACTCAACCCTTCCAAAGGAGAACAATTCCTCCTCGACCACCCTGCACCTGCTGTGGGATCCCTGGGGAAAATGGCTGGGATTTTTCAAAAAAAGGTCTTCAGTCTGTAAGAGTTTTATTTTCCTGGGGACAAACACCAATTTACTATCACTAGCCAAGTATTCCAGCTTTATTTTGATCAGATTCACCTATCCTGCTTCATTCTCTGGGGTAGGTTCACCATTATCTGCTACATCTCTCTGGAGATCATAAAGCTACATGGGAATCACAGTACAGCTATTTTCTCCTCTTCCCCAAATTGTTGGCTGAGCTTAAGACTCCTCTTAAATTCTTTGAAAATTGTTCTTCAAAATAAAAGTAAATAGTACCTAGGGAAGGTGTTTGACTCCAACACAACTGCTTTCTGCTTAGGAAACTGAGGAGCTCAGTAAAGTCACCAGAGGCTGTTTTTCGTTTCCCATATTTCCCATTTATAAAAGGGCAACAACTGTTGTGCCATGCTCAAGGCAGAGCCTTTTCTTTCACACATTCTATTCTTCTCTCTCATTTATTATGCTGCTTTTATTTAGGCATTATTTAAAAAAAATAGGCAGTCCTGCAAACTAATAATCTTCAGTTTCTCCACCTGATCAATGCTGATGTGGTGGAGAACTACCAAGTATCTTCACATTAATTTCTCACACACCATCACAGACACTTGAGCAACAAATAGCCTGCTCTATTCTTGATAATAGAAGATTAGTTACACTAACAACACGCAGAACAGAAAAAGGGAAAATGGTAGAAAACTTTCAAGTTGTAGACTGCGTCAAATCTGGAGGCAGGTTTCCTAGTGACAAGTGCAAGTTCCTGCAGCCTTTGTGTAGGAGACACCCGCACTTTGTGAAAAGGAAAGAGAACAAAAATCAAATTCATTGTCATTTTCCTCTCATGTCCTCTTTAGAGAGGAGCTGGAATGAAATTTGCCTGCTTTTCTTTCCGTAGTAGGCCTCCGTGCAAGTACTGCCAGTACATCTCCATGTGACACCAGCCCTCAATGTGATGACTATTGTGGAAGTGTCACGGTCTGTCAGGAATTTGGCTGCAATTGAAAATTACTCCTTTTTTACTTATTTGAGGATGCAAATGCTCCAAAAAAACAAATGAGAAAGGAATCCTGACTTGTTCCTTTTCCCTCCAAAGGGATATTGCAAAATCCAGCTAACAATGCAAGAACTCTGACTGGCCTCTGTGGTTTCTTTGCCTACCTTTTCACACTAAGACATGCAAAAACAAGTGGCCATAACAGTAGTATTCATCTTAATCACATAAAGCTTTACTTGGCTCAATATGAATGTGTCTGGAGTCTTCTAAGTTTAGTATGCCCTAACCTTAAATTATAGTGCCATTACGAACTATTAAAAAAGACAAGTTTTAAAATTCCACTTTTAATGATAGAAGGACAGACTAACGATCCCCACATCAAGAAAGTTACCAGGATCACCCCAAATGACAGAGGATAAAAATTCTGATGTCAAAATGGTAAGACACATGGATTTGAGTGAGATTGCTTTTATTTATTAGTTTGCCTAAATTGGATGTGCTGCTTACTTACAACTAGAGGTAACCCCTAAAGCACTTGCCACCCTATCTTACTCCATCGCCATCAGGTTTCCTCTTTCATCTTGCAAGTGGATGTCACTAACACAGTCTTCAACTTTAGGCATCAGGTGTGGCTCAGATTTTCTGCCTCACACACAGTTTCGTTCTATAAAGGTTCTTATGGATAGGAACTCCTTATGTTGAAACCTTTTTCAGGACTGTGCCTGGATTTGTTGTGAAGCAATATTGCATATATATATATATATATATTAAAAATTTATTTATAATAAATAAAAAATATTATATATGCTTATATATAAGCTCTTTCTAATGTGCTTGTGCATCTTCTAGAGATGCTTATTACCCTTTGTAGCTTCAGGAGTGCTGGATATCCATCAACAAGGATGTGAAGGTAAGAACATCTCAAATATGGAGTAGCAGTGTCTTTAGTAAGGCTTCTTTTTTTTTTTTTTTTTTTTTTTTTGTCACAGAAGAGGAAGCATTGGTCAATCTAGATGGCAAGCCAGGTAAGCAGGCTGGCAAAAGTGAAAAGATTAAGTATTTTTCATCACCAGTGCAATGTGGAGAATGCGTGCAGAGTGTGGAGCGAGAAGGGATGATGAAACCTTGTCATACCTCCCTCTTCACACAGCACAAGGCAGCTTCATTGCAGATGGAAAAAAGAAGACTCAGATTGTTTATTCCACATGTTCCAGCAACCCTCAAACCCGTGACTTTAATCTCCTTAAGGCATCAGTACAACATCATCTGCCTTGTTCTCCTTCAACTATGTGAATCTGAGCAGATAGACAGTTCTGAAAAAAAGCCAGGGGACACTCATCAATTCCTCACTTTTATCTACTCCTCTCATTTCTTTCTTTATTTGAAATACTCTGTTTTGGTTTGTCTGAGTGAATTCAACTTGTCCTTACCTTCTAGGCCTGTTCCTTTTGTCCTCTTTTTTTGGTACCTTTTCCTGCAAAGGCAACAGACTTGCAGCTGAGAGCACAGACACATGTGCATACTGACAGCAAAGTGGCCTCATTGAGTTGGGCAGCACTTTCTGATGCTGCTCCAGGAGAAGCACGTCAGCTGTACCTGGGCTTTTTTCACAATGACAGTATCAGACATAACCAGCCAATTCCTATGGCCTTACTGCAAACATCCTTTACTACTGACCACTAACCCACTGAACCATTCCCTGAAATCCATTTTCTCTACACTTTCTTTGACTTCTGTGTCCCTTTTGACCTCCTCATCTCTCTTTATCCTTATTGCCAGATACCCCTCTGTCCCCCATCTTCTCCCCAAAACTTCTTAAAACAGGTAAAAGAAGAAAACAAACAGAAAATTAAGGTAGATTGTATCTACTTTCTAAAAATCATCAATTTATTTATTTTGACTGCATGCTTTCCTGCCACCCCCTCCAAATCTGCCATGTTTAAATGGAACACTTTTTAGCAGAGATTACTTATGAATCCCTATCATTGCAAAGACTATTTCAGTAGGGTCACCATTTCAGACATAGTTTGTAGTTGCTGCAGTTAGATGATAATAGTATCATATAATAGTCCACTGCAACTATAAGAAGAAGTTAAAAAGGCACAACTACTAGTGACTGGATGAGAAAAAGGGATAGGTAGCATCTAGTTCAACTACTAGATTTTTATAAATCCTTTGAAAGTAAGTATTTCGCCCACAGAAAATCCCTGGAATTATTCATTCATCAGCTGATTAATAGCTAGGATTATAATAATTATGTGATTACCATAAAGTTATCTCTTGGCATCTGAGGGACTCTAAAGAAACCTCAGGTGGCATACTGGGGAAGAAAAACCTACAAAGAGAGCAGGTTTGCTGTTTGGGGGATTCACTGAACTGATCCAGCCTTGATGGTAAGCTACTGTCCATTCCCAGCTTCTATCATAAAACACATAAAGCACATTCAGAAATGCTAAGGTGCCATCAGAGATCCCCCACAAGCAAATGGCAGTACAAAGAACTATGAGTAAAAGAATAGATGTTTTATTATTGAGGAGCCCTGCAGGTACTCACATTTTAGCACGGGGCTGAGCACAGGGTGCCTGCATGCCCCAGCCCCAGTGCAGCTGTGTGCAGCATTGGCAGTGAGCGGGTTTGGCGTGGCCAGCAGAGACTGCCACCGTCAGGGGCACCTGCTGAAGCACCAGCACAAGGAACCTTGTCAGCTGTGCAGCAGCCCTGACAGGGACCAGCAGCACGAGGGAGCAGATGAGGAGGGGAACTAACTGCTGGCATCTGGCTTGTGTCAGCGGCAGGGGACCGGCCGGAGGGCAGCAGGAACAGGGGGATTTCATTCTGGGGCTGTTCGAGTACCTGGGATGGAACAGCAGCAGTGCCAGCCTGGGGAAGGATACTGCCCACACAGAATGACTTTCTGCCGAGATTGACAATTCAGGGACTCTCCTTTTGTTCTCATTTACTTGCAAATAATGGTTTCCTTGTACGCCTACCAAACAATATTTACGCAGGACTGGATATATAGCTCTCATTAGAGGAAATGCTACTACCTAAATAGGGCTATTTGTGACTCTGCACCTCGAGTTTCACTCATCCCTGGTTTGAAGTGCACTAAAAGCACATTATTACTGCTTAAGATGCAAACTACTATGCTGAAAAATACCACTTTTTACCTTCAGTGAAGGAAGTTAAAAATTAATGGTTAGTTGAAACTAAGGTGAACGGTAAACAGAAACTCCTTGTGACCATGTGCAAGCTAATCCCAATCTATAATGAGGTTATACTTACTACTTAGATTAATTACTCTTTTTCTTCTATCTTAATTTATTTTATGCTTTAGGAAACCAACATGTCCACTAACCACTCTGTATGTGATAAAGAAACACAATAAAAGCAATTTCTCTCCTAACCCCCCAAAAAAACATTCTCAGTAATGCATTTTTGAATCTAGCATACCTTCTAATGAGGTTTCAGTATGCCATAAATAACACTAATGAGACTTTGTCTTGCCCACGTAATATATTTCCTTAATATAGCTTTAGATTTTCTTATGTTGCATGGAAAACTAACAGTCACGGAAAGAAATGTCCTCCAACTGCACATTAAAACTGAAAGTACAATTAAATATAAATGAATTCAGTAATTTAATTGCAATATTGTCATTTTTAAAAATTCAGAAGAAAAGTAATGGTTCCATTTTTTCTATTGGTAAATAATAAAAGTGCTGAGGGAATCAGATAATATTTAAGTAAACATTATTGTGACTATACAGGAAACAAAGATACCTTTTATTGCCAGGTAAATTCTGTGCTAATGAAGATAGAGCTCAAAGCATTTACCTCTGCAAGCTGAGGCAGAGGTAAATGTCCTGCAAGTATTATGAAAGCAGTCCCAGGTAAGAGATGTAAGATTTGACTCTGGTTTTACAGATCTCATAGTCTAAGTGCCTATTTCCAGCCCCAAAATGCAGACACTTTAAATATCATCTGCAAAATTCAGCCCGCTAAGCAGAGGTTTACATTGAAATAATCTTTTAGGATGACAAACAGTACATATTTATGCCATCTGCAGCTCCCATCATTCTACAAGCAGATCAACTTTGTCTGGGTAGATTTTTTTTTCCTCTAAAAATAAGAGCTCATGGGTTTTTGCCCCTAAAAAAAGACAAAATGTATTACTGCAGAAAAACTGAATTTTTATTTGGGACAGTATAAAGTTGAAGTCTATTCTGTTTTCAAATATAAACACATCTGGCACCTGTTTTCCCTCAGAAAGCAATACAAGACTTGTGCAACATTTCAGTGCAAAAGAACTGGCACACCAAATTATAGACTGGGCACCTGAACAAATGATTAAACCAGGATGAAACCATATGGCTGAAGATTAGCTATAAAATTACTTACATACTTCGGGAAGGCAAAGAGGTCCATGCAAACATGAGCATATTCATCTTATTTTACTAGCATGGAAGGCTTTAGAACAACTCTTTCATGAAGGAATACCTAGAGGTGTAAACAAATGGCAAAAGGCATGAAAATCAAAGATTTATCAAGAGAAGACCAAACCTAACTAACAGCTTCCTTTGGTGTTACTTAATTTCAAAAGATCATAATGACCTTATCTCTCTGGATTCCAGCAAAGTGATTTTTAAGTAAATGGGAAACACTTAATTAAAACAGAGAAGATGAATTTAAGACAATAACTGTAAGGGAAACAAGAAGCAAAAGGGAAGGGCAAGAAGATGCATACATGGCTCCACTAAGACCTTCTCTGGAAGCCCCAGCACAGCTCTAATTGCTGGCTCCTAAGAGGGATACAAACCTCATTGGGTGCAGAAAAGGATTTTTTAAGAGAACTCTAATATGCAGAAAATAAATGTTTTTCCAAAGTAAGGGAATTCTAGACTTAGATTTTACACTTAATGTGTACTTATTCTTCTTTTCATACATGAGAGAGTTTTCCCCTTTTTCCTAGCTACATCTGTTGATAGAACAAAAAAATATTAATCTTCCACACAAATGTTGCCTCATATATTTGGCTTTTCCCAGTTTACTGTAAGTTTAACAGCAAAAACCAACTCTTTATGGCACACCTATGTGGTCTATTTTGATGGGTATGCATAAAAGACCCCTGCAAGGTCTTGCTTTGCATGTCTCCTGAAAATTCATGAAATCACAAAAAAATGCTGGGACTTCAAGCTCTGAAAGTTTCACATTTCTTTCTAAACTTCTCTAATGTCTGAGCTCACATTACACAGTTTTGAACCAAGAGCCTTGCCAGATAAATGTGTTTTTCCCATGTGGGTTTGTTTTTTTTCTGAAGAAAGAAAATTACTCCTGACAAACCAGATCCTCGTGAATTCTTGCTCAAAATCACATTTTATTTCTACAGCTATAGGCAAGAATCAGGCTATTAGAAAAATCCTACAAAACTGCAAATGTGGGTCAAAATAGAGCCATGTTTTTCTCAGAAGAACCTTTTCCCCCATTTAAAATATTAGACCTTCAGCAGACAAAGCTATAAAAGTAATATTAATGACATTTTTTCAAGACTCCACAGCCTGTGGTGCTGGTGGGTGCTTGCAGCTAAGAAAGGGGGATTTTGTGATCATAAAGTCATAGTAAAATGCTGAATTCACCATGTAAGACCAAATTGAAATCCATGAAATCAAGTATGAGAGAGAAGCCAACTCTAAGGGCAGCTAAGAGAAATGGAAAAGGGGAACAAGGCTGATCAATATTAGGATTTTGATTCTAGCTCTAGATAGATAGAGAGATCATTCCCCCATGTCCCTTTCTGGCAGGGAATATTAGCAGAAGTGATGTCAAATATTGCCATTTCATATCCAGACAATTGGCATTACTACCTCATTCTCAAAGTAACATCTTGAAGAGGCATGCCTGGACATACATTGGGCCACAAATCTGATCAGGACATCTCTGAACTGAGAGATGCAGCTGCACTTTGTCAAACTATTTTGACTGACTTCCAGTTGGAATCAGACTCAGGATAATGGTCCTTGTATTTCATTGAGGTTATTTATGATGCATCTCTTTTTATTTTCCCCCACAAGATACTGCCTTTGAGTTATTTTTTATTTTTGCATCACTGCTGTCTTTCGAAAAGCAACTTCCGAGAAAAGATTAATGAGCATTACTACTGACTTTTCTGGAACTGGCTTGCTACAGTTTAGCTACAGCCAGACTCAGGGCACCCCAATAACAACAGCAACATGAAAGAAATTAGCCTCCATATGCATTTAGCATGATGTCGATGACAGAAACCAGACAGTTTGATATTCCTGTTAAAAAAAAACATCTTCTCTTCTGTAAGGACTACGCTGGTATAAAATGCCCTTCAGGGACCCTCTTAACCTGGGGTTCTACACAGCAGTGAATCTTATACCAACATACAAGGTCCAGAGAGCAAAGGGGCACTGAAGATCACAGAAATCCAGAATAAGTGCTGTGTTTCATTGGGTTGATGTTTACAATAGTCAAAGCACTCAGAAGTTAAAATTCCTCTTCATACTTTCAAGACTACACGGTGCTCACATCTCTGCTTTAGTAAATTCAAACCAAGCCAGCTCCAAACCATGCTGCTCCAGCAGTCTATGCTGAAAACGCGACAGCAGACCAACCCTCACAACCAGTACCCAATTTCCACAGCACCCTGGGATTTTAACCCTGTCTAGAACACGGCTTTCTGCGCAACCTGCACCTCCCAGGTCAAGTGCATTGGAGTTTGACCTGCCTTTGCACGTCAACCCTAGACACAGCACTTACATAAAAACTGGCAAAAATCTCCTTCCCAGTTCAGAGGCTGATACAGCTTCAGCAACCACTGACAAATATGAGGTATGGCAATAACAGAACTCTGCCCCCACAAACATACACAGTTCCATGTGGCAGATTAAATGGAAGTCCTGCCAACATAGTGTTTTCACTCAGTTCTGTTTCCTAACATGCCAGGAGTACTGGCTCCTAGTATAGAAAATAGCCATTTGATGTACAAATATCCAAGAGGAACAAAAAAGTCTTCTTTATCCTGCTCTTGGTAGAAGGTATCTACTGTGTAGCAGCAGTGATGGCCTGTCAGGAGCAAAACCTTCTACAGTCAATGTGTGTCTTTGTCAGGCACTCATTATGAAGAATTTAATTGCATGCTGCTTTAATTTAAACAGATGTATACCGTACATATTTTAATTTAAGTGTCATAAAATCTTTTAGGCTGGTTTTAGTTTAATCACAGGATCATTAGATAATACTTTCTTCAGTAAAGATTATGGTAGATTTATTTTTACAACAATATTTGTGGGCATGCCCTCCCTATATTTTTGACCATTCCTTTTTCTGAAAGAAAAAAATCTGTTACAAAATGCTTTCAGAACCTGAGGAAGTTCAGCACACCCCTTAGTTCATCACTGTAATATCTCCAATACAAATAAGACATTATCTATGGCACCGAACTTAATGCATACACAACTAACTTTGTTGTGCCAGACTCTGGGTAAATTTAGAAGGAGTCCTGCGGATTCACTGAAAAAAGAACAGACAGTGCTGCACTTCCAGAATTGTAACAACAGGTTTATTCTTCTGCTTTTGCACTCAACCGTCTGTTATTTCAGACAAACATGAGGATCTAAAATTACTTACACCCTTAAAACAAAATGCTTTAGGAAGTTGAAGAAGAAACAACCATATTGAGAAGATAAATAACCATACTGAGATAAGTAAGTGTGGAGAAGAGCAGCTCCAGTGTGCAGACCTGAGCTTTGGTTTGGTCACCAGTCAGCACAGAATTCAAACACCACCAGAAAGAAATCCTTTGAATACATAAAACTTCAGGGAAATCTTGTAAGAATGTTCTTGTGCTATTGCTTACATTACTCTGCTTCCATTTTTCCTAGAAATATTATGAATAAAGTCTTTTTCAAGGTACTGAGTAATCCAAGGCAATAACAGAAATCCTGACAAAGATATGGAGGTAAAAAGGAGACAAAAAAATTATTTTAGAATTTTGAGGAAAGTTTAGGAAAGTCCTAGCATCAAATTATATTCTTTTTTTTTTTTCACTCATACAATTTCTTCCTTTCCACCAATGGTTCCAGATAAGGCATTATACAGTGAAGATAACAATACAGTCTTCATTTTTTCGTCAGATCTCTCACAGCATTATATTTTTGAGAAGATGAAAAATTTACAGTGTCCATCTCTTATTTAAGCAGTTTCATATAAGCATATATACATAGTCCACCAAATTGGTGGCAGGATTTTTAAGGTCCATGTTTTGAGCTACATCTGGTATTCACATCTTAAAGAAATTTAAATCAGTGAATCTCTAGTATTTCTGCTAGGTGTGCTTGTGACACATTGCAAACATGCCCTTATCTGAACGTGAAATGCCTGTTATCCGGTAGACAACATGTATTTTATCATGTTGGATCAGAGCCTGCTCTGTGAAGTAGAACCCCCATTTTGTAAGAGCACATTTCTGCTTCCTAAAGATAAGACAGAAATCATGAATTATGCTTTTTCCTGTGCTCTGGCAAGTAACTCCATTGCCTCTTAATCGTTCTCCATGCAGAAACCAACAGGCAGGACTAATGCTTAGGATTTTTATTACCAAAGGCAAAAGAAGATGGAAAAATTGTAGAAGAGAATCAGGTTGTGGGGACAAGAAAGACTTATAACCAGAGGCCATTAACCTCCCAAAGGAGAGAAAAGGAAAGTTACGGATCCAAGGCAAGGGCTGACTCATTACTTGCTAGGATCACATACCACTTGTATGTGCTTGGTAAGAAATAACAGGGCCTTTTTTCATTTCCTTTTTACTCATGTTGTCCTTCAAGGAGACCACTGCTCTACAGTTGAAGCAGGCAGAGCTTGGGACATAGGGTGCTGGGCACCCAGATTACAAGAGCTCTTTTGCTTTGGAAGGGTACCAGTATCCTTAGTATAGGATACACCCAAGAGATCTGCTGGACAAAATGACAAAACTATGAACTTGGAATGCCAAACTTACTAAAACTTCCTTCCTGAAATTACTTTATTATATGAAATTCTTTATGTTCCTACCCTGAAAGTAAGAAATCCATCCTCTGATTTTACTGAATCATTAAATTTTCCTTTGTCCTTGATAATACCAAAATTCTTTAGTCCTTTGGGACAACAGTTGTTAGTTATCGTAACAGGGAAGAACTTCCATATCTCAAAATAGTTGTCTGTCTAGTGCCAGTCAATCAACTACATATCCACAGGGCTCTACAACTAACATTTTACAAATTCCAGTTATTAGTACTTGCATTTAGCTTCAGTGTACTTAGAAATAATTAATCTTTTCAACAACACTTTGATTTAAGCATGTTGTATTATTCACCCTGTTTTGCAGGCTGGAAATGAAAATGCTATAGTCTCCAAGGATGCCACAGGCAAAGCTGGGAATGAAGCTTGAGTAGCTACTCCTCACCCACCCACCATCTCACTTTTAAAAAAAAACAGAGAAATCTGACTGCCCACTCACTTGAATCTTAAGTTTTGCACCCATCCTGCAAGCAACCATACATTATGCAAAGCAGGCAAGAACTCAGCTCCGGACTTTTAATTTTCCTCCATCTGGGGACCAGTCCTGCTTTTCTGCAATCTCAATGCAAATCAGAAGTGTATCCATTGGAGTCATTAGCATTGCATCAGTCAAATCACCGCAAGCAATATCAAAACTGCAATGTTTTATTTTAATAATGAGGAAATACAGGCATTTTAGAATAGGCTATCATATGCGAACAATCAGAGGAAGACTTTCAAGGATTTTTAGTGAAGAAACGGGATCATCACTTATCAGTGCTAGAGTCAGCCTTTTTCTTCAAAAAAAAAAAAAATCTAAGGGTGCAGAAATATAATCAATTCAAATTAGTATTGATTTCTAAATAATGTGGAATTAAGTTAGACATTTACAAACTGTAAATCACTGTTATTTAGTAAGAATCAGCAACATATGTTACATAGCAGTAGACAGAACCACTGATAGATTGGAGACAGGGAGTGTGCTTCCATAAAGTTGGCTACGGCACTGACATTGTAACCAAGTTCATGTCTTACATTTGAAGTATAAGGATAGGAGAAGTGAGGTCTAAGATAAAACCTACTGGTCTAAGCTAAAACCTACTGCTTCTCATAATCTTCTCTAAGCAAAATTAGAACTATATCAAAAACCAAACAGAAAATCCAGACAAACTCCCAAGAGGTCAGGCAAAGTACTGTGGGTTTATTTCAGCTTAATTGAGACCAGAATTTTGCATCATGCCTGTGATGTACTCAAGCAGGAGTCTCAAGGGAGACGCAGGGAAAAATATCCAATCAGGAAATGGTGGTATAGAGGTATAAATTGGTGACCTCTATAGGGCTACATAGCTTGACTGTTTCTAAGCCAAAAGTAGGACACAAATCACTGGGACTTTTATTTTCAAGACAATGATGGCTCACACATTCAGAGATGGCCTCTTACCAGGACTAAATCTAGAGGATCGGAATTATTTTCGTTTTGCATTTTTTATGTGCCTCTGTGATACCGTGTTTCCAAAGATGATTTCACTTCCTTTTAAAAATTTATATTCAGAAATATCACTTATAGACAGCTCCTGTGTAATCATATCATACGGTACAAAGCTTTGTCCAAATACTGGGGGGGATTTGGAACCATCCAAACACCACGTAAACTCCAAGCCACTTCCAAAGTGTCCGCTTTTTTTAGAAGATGAATAAGGAGTCTTTTTGTTGATATATGCAACCTAGAATCATGAAACAGAGGCTCTGAGTGTGCTCTGAGTGTGCTATCAGCAGTTCGATAATACAGTGTTAGGTGCTATACTTTCCACAGAAAAAGTACTCAATATTTCTATGGGAAATTCATTCAAGGCAAGCTTTTCAGGAGCAACTGAACAATGCACCTTCAGTTTCCAAAACAGATGAAATTTTCAGAAAGTTTTTTGTTTCTCTTTGGCCTAAAACATAGTGAAAAGCATTTGCAATCACCTGCATGACAGCTTCTTCTGCCCTGGCTTTCCTATCCCTGAACAAAAGCAGGATACCACTATATGGCCATCAACATGTTTTACTAATTCCTGCCTAAAAAGGACCTTGGATTTAGGATGCTGGAGAACTACACAGAACCTTCATAAAGCAAGGGGTAAATGAAGAAACAGAGCTGCTTATGCATTCATTTCACTGCTTGAAAACTACTGTTAAGGGACAACAGTCATGTCAAACACACATCAAGAGTTGTTATGAAACATCGTGAGGCAAAACTCAGCACTCACTGTGGGGATTTACGTATGTCCCAAATTCCAGCTCAATGACAGTACCTGCAATCCCAGACTGTGTCACAGATTCTTCCCACTTCATAAACTCCTGTGGTATATATGCATACAAACGTGTGCCTGCATATGAATTACATATACGGTCCTGTGCTCAGTTTATGTAAGTAAAATGTGAGCTGAGAGCAATTTGCAGGGGACAAACCACCCTCCCCCTGCTGCTTCTTACAGAGATTCTCGCAGAGCAAGTAAGCACTAGGGAAACTAGTGCAAAATACATTCTGCCTCTGAGCATTTGGCTACTCTCATCTCTTTCTGGAATTAGAGTTATGACCATCTCAAATATCCAGATGAGAGGCCACAGAAAATGTTTTACAGAAACATAGAGTTATCACTACTTACACATTCCAGACTTCTGTTCAGCTGCAAATACATTAATGCAAGCAAGAAAAGAAGAGTGTGATGTGGGAAAGGAGGCTGTCTACAATTTATCACTGCTGTGCAGACATGCCCTGAGAAGAGAGCTGTGCTGAAACCCCAAATATAGGAACATCTATATTAGCAGCAGTTATTTCTGATTTGGTCTGAGGGACTTTCCAGACTCAAGGGGCTCACAATGAAGGACTGGCCAGCCATGAAGAGCCTGCAGTAAAGCTGAAAGGACATGTAAATTGCTCTGATATCCCAACAGACTTCTGCTGTTTCAGGGATGCTATTCTAATCCCAAGAAGCAAGGAGTCCCATTTTCTGCTTTGCTCACTAATGCAGCAGGTTCCTATTTGGGCTTTATCAAGGGATTTTTATCTGCCAAATTACAGCTGATAATTCAATTTGATGCAATTTCCTAAAAATGCTGAGTCTGAACTGGATCAGATTCTCAGCTGGGAAAAGTCACAGCTTCTTTGTAAGATCCAGGCATGAAATGGGTTAAAATTTATTAAAAAAATAGGAGTATAGTCTGTATTTTATTAGGGCATTAATAAAGAAAGGCATACAAAAATTATAGTTTTCTAAAAGGTCAAAAGACAGCTCTCTGCTCCCTAGAACATATTTTGCACAATATTGAAAAATGATGAATAACTTGGGGAGATAAGTCAACCGTATCTTCTTCAATGCCCAGAAAGACTGCCTTTGAGCTGTTTGGGAATTAAACATTTAACAGTAAAAAATGAAAAAGCCTGTCAATACTTTGTGAACCAGCCACATGAGCAAAAGCTGTTGAAACTAGCCCTCTGAAATGCTCCCACTACTAAGTGTTTCACAATTCTCCTTCAAGGTTTTCTTGTGTACAAGTAATTCAAAGCAGTTCTAAAAGCATGTCTGTCTTGCAATACTCTACTTTTAAGTCTTTACTCTTAAGTATCTATATTATATTACGCATACAGAAAATTGTGGAGTTTTTCGATGTCTTTTCCTCTGTGTTCAACTTTGGTCTCTTCTCTCTGCTTTACAGGACTATTCTCCAGCTCTAAAACCAACACATTTTTCCCCCATCTAGTCTCAGAATCTTTTTCCAACCACAGAGTGTCTCTTCCCAACTGATCACAGGAGCCACTCCAGCCTCGTGCTCCAAGGGCCAACGTTCAGCCTTAGAAGTGGAAAGAAGAAAGACATACACTTACCACAAGTGAAAAAAAATCCAAAATCAAGCTCTTATCTCACTATCTCCAGTTGTTCCCAGTCTGTGGTTTAATTTACTGCTGGGTTAGCAGGGTGTTCCACAATGCCTCTCGTAATTACTTTCTCGAGGCTCTAATTCAACTGCAATTACCCACTGCGGAAGTTAACAGAATTGGATCACAGCTCTGCTAAGATCCAGCTAAAGCACCTGAGCGAGCAGCTGGCCAGCCCCCAGAGCTTCTACCCTCACTAAGGTGAATCCAGACCTTACTGATCCATGTGGGGAGATGACCTCCTAAGGGACGCTTTCGCCTACGTATCCCAGACATCTTGCCTCCAAGTCCAAAGAATCATTTTTGCAAGAAAAGAAATATTTATGTATAGCTTTTAATGTGGACTAAAGAGTTACACTAACAAAGCAATCCGGCAGAGTTTCCTTTCACACCCACAGCTGACCAGCTGGGTTCATGGCTCACAGCTGGTCAAATGATCTAGATAATTAAAGAAGAAAAAAAACCCTCTCTTTGTTGTTCAGGGATTTCAAGTCTGTTTCATCAAGAACATTATGTCCTTGATCTATCTCTGCTCTTTTTTGACATTTTTTTTTTCAACTGCCAGATTTAAAGGCCACTATGACTCTATGGAAACTGCCTATCAGCCATCACGGGCCATACCTACATAAAAGAAATGTCAAGACAGGAGGCTCTCTGACGAATGCTCAGAAGAGTGAGTTCCCTTTACTCACAAAAAGCCATATACTGTATAGGGCAAACATTTATAGGCAGCTCCAAAATGCCCACTATGGGACAGGGGAGTAGCAGAGCAGCAAGTGCACTCTGCATTCAAATAGCCCATTGCTCTGCCCTGTTCCTCCTGCTTAACCTTAAGCATATGGATCATTGTGCCCACACTACACCCTCTAATGTGCTTTCTGCACCACAGGCAGGGGTCTGGCCATGCAGTCAGACCCATCACAGTCTCCACGGATCCTACAGAATTCAGCAGTGTCAACACCAGCGTCTGCTGAAGCAGCTACTTGTCGGGGAAGGACTGAAAAAGGCAATGGTACGGATTAATTTATCTCTGCAATCTGCTTTGACTGTCACTTTGCTTAATACCCAGCACCCCACACAACTTTCAGCACAGGTCCAGGCTTACTGCATTTCAGGAGGACACGAGCGTATGGCACAAAAATGTATTTACTTGATGATTTAGCAAAACCGTCTTCACATATTTCGACTGCAGTACCAATGTCCAGAAATGTACGCTCTGCTGGCAAACAAGAAGAAACCTGCGCACATTAAAAAGATTTCAGTTATAGAGCAATTGCAGGGGGAGGGGAGGAAGAAACTGACATGAATTTCCCTGTGAAAAATAGCTTGTAGCAGGATGACTTTGCCAGGACAACATACCCTGTAGCATATCTTCATAGTTAAGTGGTGCAGAATTGTCAAGTAATATAGAGCTGCTAACAACGCTGTCATACAGACGCTGTTTAGTCAGCAACTGCACCTCTACGACACTCCACACTAGGTGAATGCTTAGGTTCCCAAATGAAATGTGATACCTTGCTATTGCAAAAGTCAGCCTAAACCACATTACCCCCCACGCGCACCCCACTGACCTTAAATTCGGAGCCTTCCACGATTAACCTTCTTGCAATTGAAAGATTTACCATAATCCCACTTAGCTATTTTCAAAGTCTACAAACTCTCTATGTCGGCACTGTTACGGCAGCTGACTGCACAATTTCTTCCAGTTTTCAGAAGGCAAACAATACGATTTCAGAAGCACTTGCCTTCTAACTCCACCACTTGACCTCCCTAATTTAGAGCGCAAGCCCCCAGCGTGGCAGTGGTGGTGTCTCTGTTGAGCTGTTGCTCAGTGATAGCTAATACATGCATACATTACTGCTGACATTTAAAAACATTCCTAACAGTTTGTGTGAGTACATGGTAAACAGATGCTATGGGACATTTTACCCATTATCAGTCATCTCTGAAGACTGCAGTAAAGTGACAGGTTGTTTGAGACTCTTTGGTCTAACAGTGAGAGATTTATTTTTAATAGAATATTGATATTATGGCACAAAATGCCACTTGATTTTTACCTTTTTTTTTTTTTTTCCTAGAGCTGCAGTTTATGGGATTTTTAAGCTTTTGCAAGCCTCTGTTATATCTACTACTCTATTTTTTATGAAAAAAAGTTACAGACTTTTATGAACTCTCTGATTAAAGTACCTCCATCTGAATGTAGATTAAAAGTTCCAACACCTGAGAGCATTAAAACCAATGAATATTTATATAGAAAAACAGCAGATGAATGCACTTTAAATCTTCAATGCAAGTCTAGTCATGGGGTTTATCTTATTTTAGGGCTTACTTTTTATTAAAATGAACTCTTGCATATTTACACTACAGAAATAAATTTTATTTGCAAGCACAATACAGTAAGAATCTTACAAATTGATGGCCTTGGTAAAAAGCAAATGTACTCCTCAAACTAATTTATTTCTTTATCAAGTATATATTTAAGAGGATTTTCATTGTATGCTGCTAACACGGTTTGGTGCAGAGTAGGTGTGTTCATTGGAGCTGGTTCTGATTTCACACTCAGGTTCATCAAGCAGTGTCCATGGAGCTACGTTAACCACATCAGTGTAAGACAGTGCTGTTTTGGCAAGGACCGTTGCATATTGTTATCCCTGGACTTCAACATCTGTGTTATAACACATGCACTCGGGTGCTGTAACTACAACCAACTCACACTGTACCTTGAAGTTGCCATCTTTCCTGAGAGTAGACAACCAAAGTGAGCAGGAACCAGCCACCAAACCACGGTGTGGGACTGCAAGGTCAGCCTAAACCCTACAACCTTCTTGAGCACTGACTCCAAACCTGCCTCACTCAGCACACGTGGTAAAAGTCAACATCATCACTGACCCAAGTCCCATGGCAAGCGAACCATCTACAGAAAGGGTGTAGCAGTGCAAATGAAGGTGAACAGAGACCTCTGTTCTGCACAAAAAGGAGCTCCTAGTCTCTCTGCATCATTTCTAGTGGCAAAAATCTCACTCCCTTACTCAAAGATTTGTTCCTCATTTGAAGGGGAAGAAATACATAGTTTCAGGGAGCTGCAGCACAACTGAAAATGAAATCTTGATGCAGCCCAAGTACCTTTTAGCAAACCCCTTTTCTCTACAGCTCTTGTGTTTTGTAAGAAGATTTGTTGCACTGTCTCCAAGCCTATGCTGTTCTATTTTGGTTTTAAATGTAACCTTAGAAATAAATGTTTACAAATCAGCTCATTGTGTCTTTGTTTTGAAGCTTAAAGCTTCACTTTGATTGCTGCCTTTTTGACATTTTGCATAGGAAATATGTTTGCATGTTCACAGCACTATTGAAACAGCAATTAGATCACCATATTCCAGCTGTTACAAGGTTTTGTAATGCATTTTCCAATAAACACTTTGAAGAAAACAGAACTATTTTAGTATGTCAAGCAGATACGTTGAGATTTTTTTGTTTGGCTTTTTTCCATCTTATGTTTTTCTGCATGTTAACGTACTTTTTTACATTCTTCTATTTCACTTCCTTTAATTCACCCAAATAAAAAGGGTCAGGCTGTCAAAAGCAGTACATGGTTGGAGGAGTTCTGATTTTGGGGATCTGGGAAGCTGAGCCAAGACAATTTTCAGAAAATCGACCTTTTTGTATTATGCTACCAAGCACTACAACTGGGACAACTTTTAAAACACTTGCTATTATTTCTCTGATCTTTACGCAGAAACATTTTTACCATTTCCAAGAACTGTCTACCTACCCAGTTTCCTTCTGTACTTCCTCAGTAATTTTTTTCACTTCAAAAAAGAAAAATTGCACTTTTCTTCCCCTGCCTGTTAAAATGAAATGTCCAACTCCCTTGACACTGAAATGATTTCCAGCTGTGCAAGAGAACATGTATATTACACACCAAGGCAAACAGCATCCAGGCACGAGAGGCAAAGGCAACGGGACCTGAGCCTTGGTGTCTGAATAGATCAGACAGAGCCCCAGTTGTGAAAACCTTGGTCACCTTTTCTTACTCAGTTCATTCCAGTCAATAACCAAACTCATGATGTACATACACCAGGCAGCAGCAGTTGCCTTGGTGAGAGACAATCAAGATCTGCAACCCCTTGCTTTATGCTTAGGATCAGATAACAATTAAGGAATTCTTTTTCTTCTTCTTACCTGGTGTTTAATACTTCCTGGTACAGATGATTAAATCCAAGAAATCCTTCTTTACGTATTTTTTTTTTCTGATTCCTAACTTCATGTGTCACAATTTTTGCCTTCTCATTTTCTTACACAAGAATTGCTATGAAAATTTTCATACTTGTTGCTTCATGCAATAAAAAGAAAGTCTCATTCTGTGTAAATTTAGTCAACTAATTGCAACTGAGATGGCTGATTTATCTTCTGTGGTTTTCAATGGATAACTTTGAATTTGGCATACTCTAAGGAGATCAACACATTGATTAAAGTTTTTGGGTGTTGTATATAATTTTCAGGGTGTAACTGGATTCCTTTTCCTGATGGTAAAATTTCTGATAAGTACTGAGAGGAGAAAAGAAGTTTGCCAAAAGACTGTGCAGCTATGGTGGGAAACAATCCTCCTCAATCAATTCCAGTATTTCGGAGTTGGTTGTCAACTATTTTTTTTGATGGCTGTTGTTACAAATGTAATAGTAGTAGGACAATGAAGACTTGCAAACCTCTTGGGAGGTTTCCTCTTACCTATTACCACAGAAAAGGCTGGTGCATACAACCCAAAGAAGAGCAAAGCCTAGGTCTGCACAGGCCAGAGTTCATGCCTGCCCACTGCTTCGAGGAGATTGACATTGCTCCATCTGATTCAAAGTCTCTCAATTAGAAGTGAAAATATATGAGAGCTGCAGCAGAAGAGTTTATTTTAAGTTTCCCTCTCATCTTTGAGGAAAATGAGCCATTATAAATTCTGCAGCTGCCTGTCTATCACTGGTGGGACAGCACTGAGTTGGGGCCATTTCAACCTCCCTTGGGTTTCAAAATAATTATGCATGATTTTGTCACATCAAGATGAGTTTATTTGCAATTCCCAAGTGTCATGCATGTCCAACACAACCTTGCAGAGCACTCTAGTGCTGATAACCTAAAAATACTCCTTGTAAAAAGGATTTGCTCTTCATATATTTCATCCAGTTTGAAACTAGTACCTTAGTTGCCAGTTAAACAAAAGTATTGATTTTAAAATTGCTCTTTTAACCTACAAGGTACTACATGGCCTCTGTTCAGTGTCTCTTAACTTTATGTTCTTGGATGTACACTTGAATCTGCTGAGGGAAATCTATCACTTGTCCTAAGTGTCACTGGCTAGTGTTAGGAAGAAAGAGCTTTTCCTTAGTAATTCTGTCCTGGAAATGCAACAGGTAACAGCAAAAAAAGTTAAAGCAGGCTAACAGTATATGTTTTACAGTAGATTACAATGCTCTTTTTATTGCTCTGTCTAATGAACTCTGTGAAAACTTCTACATTCCAATATTGTTTTATCACAAATTATTTATGTAAAGTACTCAAAGACAGAACAAATGACAATATAACCTAGCAAATGAGAGGAGACTTGAGTAGACTTTACTCTTGCATCTTAATTATCTGTATGATGAAAGGAATAAAAATGGTTTCTGCACCTGGCAGGTACTCTAGGCTGTTTTTTCAATAGCCTGATTATCTCAGTAAAGTGGGAAAAAGTCTGGAGGGAAAAAAAGCAAATCTGGAAGGTAACCCATACATCATTTTAACCTCATAGGCACCAGTATCTTTCAGCTGATTAACACAAAAGAGTAGCTATTAAATTATTTAGGCCATCTTCTGGTCTAAAGGATTACTCTAGATCAACTGAGACAATTCTTTGTGTCATCGCAACAACAGTCCCTGAATGCTGGGAGCAGAACACAGCGTCCTCTTGGTTGAAAAGGGATGAGAAACCAGAACTTGCTTATGAAATCCAGAAAAACAGGATCCACATAATATAATCAGTTCAATTCCTTCTCTTCCTATGTCCTGCACCTGTACATACTCTTGCAATTTTACTTTTATGAGCCTTAATATTTAATTAAAAAGAATTGGAGACAGACATCTATCAGGAAGATATCCGTAGAGAAGCTTTAACAATCCCAGAAAAGGGCCTTAAACTCTGAGAGAAATTGTCAGCACCAGGCTCTAGCAAAAAGCTGCACAATTACCCAGGACAATCTATATAAACTGGATGATCAATAACATATTTAGCCCTTTTACTTACTGAAATTATTGAGAATGAAAACATGACCCATGGAATTTGCACATTCCTAGTCACTGATGCACTGATTGTTGGAACAACTGTGACAAGGAAGCATCACCTGGTGACTAACACATTCATCTGGAAAGAAAGCAAGCGGCTGCTATTTAGCACACAGAACAAAACAGGCTTTTGGTTTTTCTTTGGGTGTGCCGAAACAGGAACTAGCAAATGTTGAGCCAGGAAACTGTGAGACAGTTCAAGAGAGAAAAGACATTAGAGGACCAGAGGAATTTGACAGAAAATGCATCCATTGTTCTTGTGTGCTACTCCATTAACATTATACCAGCAGGACAGCCTCTAAAAGGTGAACTATTTCCTTCAAAACATTTAAGATTAATACAAGTCTTGTTTAGTGGGATAAGTTGCATAAATGCTATTCAGGAACCTCCAAGGAAAGAACTGATGGGTTAAAAGGTACAAGAAAGGAGTAGATGGACCAATAGATGTGAAACAAAGTCAGTAATGAGCAAATACAAAACTGAAGTATGTGAACATTTCTGAAGCCTTCAAATGGAGGAGGTGAATCACACAGACCTTACAGCTGCCATAACAAATTTATCTGTCCCAAAACTGAGGAAATCATTTGATAGCAAATAACCTCAAATAATGAAAAAGGGATAAATAGTTAAGTCACCTGCGCAAACAAAACAAAAACCATTTCTAATATCCTTGACACTCCTCTCTTACTGACATCTCCTCTCCACATCAAGTTCAAGCAATTCATCTTCACTTCAGAAGCTGTGCAGTTTTGACCCTGCCTGCATGTTGATGTCCTGATTGCTGGTACATCTTCCTGCTGCCTTGGCTAGCCAATGTTCTCTATCAATGTCCCTTCGTGTCTATCCTTCCCCTCCTTCAGGAGCAGCACACCTTCCCCTTTTTTGTGCCACACGCCTCCTCAAAGTCATTCAACAAAACACAGTAGGAAGCTTTTTCATAACACACCAGAGTAAGACAAAAATCCAGAAAAAAACCTGAACCACCTTTAGACCAAATCTTGTCCAATCAACTAACACCTTGTAAAGATACAAGACAACCTCCTGCTGTGGGCTATCAAGCTCAGACCCTGACAGGATTAGGTCCTCTGACTGAAACTTGTCATGTGCTCACGGATGGGTAAAAGGAAGTTTTGAGCTTTGAGTGGCTTAGGAATCCATGTCTCACTATTAATCCATCAATACACTATCTTTTAAACAACAAAAAAAGCAAATGCTACAGCCAGATCTGAAACACTCCAAAGAAAAAACTGTTTAACTTACTACTTTCTATTGTACAAAATGAAAAATTTCAATAGAATGCCATTACAAGAAAGCATTTGCTAATAATGCTTCCTACTCACTTGTTTAGAGAAAAAAATGGCTGTTAACAGAAGAGTTTCAGAGACATGTGGAACTGCAGTCATATCAATGCAGAGGCTAGAACCTGGCATTAATTTCAGTTTTCTGGTTTACTGCATCTTGTAAGTATCTACAAGAGAGCTGTATTTCTACACTCGCCATTAGAAAACCTATTACAGAAAAGCCATTTAGGATGAACACCGTGCACTCATAGCCATAGGTGTCTTCTTCAGCTAAATTAAAAACCATAGTCTTTTCAGGTCATAAAAATTATCAAAATTTTAGTAACAAATTACACCATAGTAAGTGTCAGCATCTTTTCCACAGATTTAGCATTGTTTGAAGATAAACTGAAACAGATCGGTGCAATACTTAATTGAGCTCTCAACAGCATCATTGATAAAAGAGTGTTAGTAGTCTTCAGCAGAGACTTTATTGACAACTACTTAGATGCCATATAGCAATGCTTCTAAACAGAGTGGATCAAATTTTCTCTGGTGCCCTAAGGCCTTTTCTATTGCTCTTGTGGCATAAAGAGGCTTAAAGACAGCAGACCTCAACCTCAGGGATATTTCCTGCCTAACAAGATTTCTCAGGTAATAAATAGCTGCAACTACCTCTGTTCCTCAGAATATTAAGTACATGAAATAAGAATGATGCTCTACTCTGTGTATCTCCTGTCAGCAGCTTCTAAGGTAAGAGTTCAAGCAAAATTCAGATAGTCAGAAGATCTCAGCCTCTGGCCAAGCAGAGAATCTACCCCAATCAAAAGAAAATCAGAAACATACATAGAGGCATATTTGTTGCTTCTTCTTTTTGCATACAAAGGGATGGATAAACCAAGTAGCGAGGCTGCAGTCACATCCTAAAGCTCTGATGTGTCAAAACTGTTGTCTAGACAGATTAGGTTGCCAGATACTACTTTAATCCTAAACCCCCTTGAACAGTGGGGCCATCAAGAATTGTTCAAGTTCCTAACAGAACATGAAAAGTACACCAGTGATGTTACTGCTCTCAACAGAACAAGGGCTAAACAGGATGATGAATACCTCAGTTTTTTTCCCCATAAGATCTGGTATTTTGATTTTTGCAGGAAGTATATTAAAGCCGTGCAATAGATGTAAAATATGTTTATGTATTCAATAAAAAAATACCTGCCTCTGAATCTATTCGTGCATGTTTTACAGAAAATCTGATGGTACAAGACTAGTATTCAGTTGTAATTCACTGATTCCCAGCAGAATGAATGAGTATCTTTCAAGAAAGCCCTTGGACATGCTGATGACTAGCAACTATAGGTACAAACCAGTTTTACAGATCTTAGAAAATCAGTTACTCATAGAAAGCATGACAGATACAGAATATTCTTACTGTAGATGGGGAAAAAATTGTGCGCTATGATCTGTAAATCGATAAATAACCAACAAATCAGCAACACAAACAAGATGAGAGAACTTTATTTCATCTTCAATCAGAGAGTAAGATATATATACACTGGGTGAGATAGCAGTGAAATAGCTACTGTGCTAATTTTCCACTCATCTAGTAACACAAATCCTTTACATTTCAATACTTTTTTTTTCTCTCCTTTGTGATCATATTTGTATCTGCAGATTTTTCAAGTCCAGGACACAAGCTGTGAAATATGTTAAGCTGGTGCTGGTTTTGGGTTTTAATAAAACAGAAAAATAACAATATAATGCTTTAAAAATCAATATGCTCTTTTACATTTAAAGTACCTTAGGACAATATTTTAAAACAAAAATAACAGCAAAAATGGGCTGGATTCATGTGATAGAAACCAAATTCAGAGGCATACTAAAGAAGCCTACACACACATACAGCCCTCTACCTACAAAAAGGACATGGATAGGGTTTTATGCAGCAGGGATTCAAGCAGCACTTCTGCAAGTATTGGGATGTTTTTTTTCAAATCCACAATTTAACCTTCATCTAAGAGCTGTGATATGTCCCAGCTTCCCTAGGCATGACCTCTTTTTCCACCTGAAAGTTTATTTCCAAGTGAAGGAAGAGGAATTTGGCCAGATGCCTTGGACATACAAATCTCTACAGCCACAGACACAGAGGTCAGAAGTCCCAAGCAAATGGTTTCAGAGCATGTGCAGGCCACCTGTATAAGCCCCCATGCCCATTACTCTATCCAATAAATGATACACAAAACCAGGGTAAACCTTGTTCACTTACTCCACAGGAAAAAAATATACAAAAAGTAAGACCTATTTGTAGCTGGACCCACAGCAGCAAAATTCAAAGCTTTTGTTGTGTGCTATCTATAAAAGAATGAAAGTTTGAGGGGAAGAGACAGAAATGCATGCATAATTTGCAGATCAGAAGGGGAAGTATAGGAATCTTTAGCAGGCAGATACAGGATGTCATTTATAGCCCTCCCCTGTGACAGCAGACAGCACTCCTTTACTGTAAGCAAGAATATCTGGTGCCTTCTGCTTCCATCACCCTTCTAGAGCATGCAATACATACATCTGGAGACCTAGAAACCCTCCTGCACAGCCAGCAGACATTTTCCAGCACTGGGATGGCTACAGATCAGCTATTCCAGTAGCAGAAACAATGCCAGCATTTTTATCTTTAGTACTTATTTTTAAATTACATTATTATCTTGTCTAGACATTATTACATTATTATCTGTGCCTTTGCCAAGACAGGTTGGACCAGAAGATCTTTGAGGGCCCTTTCAACATGGTGTTCTACAGGCTACAGTTCTGTAATCTGTACAGCATCCTAAAAGCAGTGAAAAATCTCATACTCTTTACAGTTTGGAGCAACATAAAATGATTGACATGCTTATCAAAACAACCAGCTCAAGATTTTACATTTGTTTTCTAGTTGCTCAAGTATTTCTACAGACACTACTTACGAACTAACATATGTTTTGAGAAAGTCATTTTCCCGCTGTATGCTAGCTTGCATACATTATGGTTTGTACTTTTCTTTAAAAAGAAATGGGAGACTACTGAGATATTATTGTACTCCACATTTACCCAGTTACCCTTTTTTAACCAGACTCATTTGTTATTCTGTATAAAAATAAAATGTTGAAAATTTGTCATTTCTGTTGGAAAAATAAGTGTTTGATACTTATCATATGCTCACAGACTTCAGCCATGGTTACTATTTAAAAATGCAGGGTAGCTGAGGAGCCCTTTTATTAATTCTTTTTGCTGTGTCTCCACTCATACTCCTAGCTAAGGGAATAAGACCAGTGGCAATAAGGGCCAAACTCTTAAACTGGTAAACACAATATTTTTCAAACCTCTTGCATAGCTGTCTACTGGGCCTGCCTGTGTAACCACAGTGGCTGTGAACTCCTCATTTATGAGCTGCTGAGAAAGCGGGAAATTCCTGCTGGGACATCCAGAGTACATCTCCCTCTGACATTCTGGCACCATGCACGGCTGGGACCTACACAGATGAGGGTGGCTGTTCATATGGCAAGGGCCTGACACTGGTGCAAAAGCCTACAAGGAGCATTGCTTCACCTGACACAGCAAACAAGCAGCCTGTGCAGGCATGGTGGTGGCTGCCTACAGCCATGCTGAAACAGATCTTGATACCCTCCCTCCTAATGCGTCATGCAATGGGCTGGGGGATGAGCACGGGGCTCCTTGTGGGATAAGGCATTTTTCAGTAAAAGATTCTGATTTGGTCTATACTTTAGTGTTTTACAGAACAACGGAGAAACTGAAATTTGATGCAGCTGACTTAAGTTCTTGGGTTTAAGTTCACATCAGAGGAAAGAAAACTGCCGTGAGGCTATGAAAAAAGACTTTAAAAATATTAGACATTTCACAAATTATGTCTGTTTCGGGAGAAAGATCTATCCATCATGTGTCTGCATATGGTGCTCAACACAAGAGCCTAGATTGCAAGGCTCAACCAGGTCTATGACAGCCCCTCTCAACTCTTCCAGCCCGTATCAAGAAGATCAAAATAGAAGGCCAGAGTGACACACATCATCTAAAACTGCTTCAATATTTTTTAGATAAAATGAGGAATTCTGGGGGGATCTAGATCTTCTGCCTTTAGCTAGCTGTAGCATGGGCTGACAGACATAAGCAGAAATGAAGATTTTCTTTTGGGTGGTTGCCCAGCTGCAAACACTCACTGACAGAGGTGAAAGGCCCCTGACTCACCTTTCCAGTTCTTCAAAATACCCATTAGTCAAAAAGTGGCGTATTAATTACCATGCTCCTTGTTCAAGGCAAAAACTGTATTCCTTGTCCTCCAAAGTCCCTTCCAATCCCTACTTTCGGAGCATCTCCCAGTGATTAAGTTGAGAAGTAGGGAAAGCACTCATGATGCTACCAAACTTTCATTTGCTGCAGATAGAGCAAATGGCAGATAAAACTTTCCTGCTGAAATATGCCCCCACAGAATCCACCTTCCACTCTACCTTCACCTCCAGGCAGCACCAGCCACCCTAAACACACAGTTCTCTTCCTACTCCAAAGCAGGCAGCAAAACTCTGCACCACCCAGCCTCCTCTGCAGTCTGCCTACACCTCCTCCACCCAACAAGGGCAGCCCAGACAACATGTACATGCTGCTTCCTTTGTGAGAGGAAAGGAGATATTCCTCAGAAGTCCGTTGTGACACCAGTATGTGCCATGAGCACTGGGGAGCTGGGTTATCTACCTCTTACGTGGCTCTAGCTGGCACACACCACAACTTCCTTACACTTAGCTAGAAAATATCACTACTCTTTGTGACTCCCTACAGCTCTTCAGTTGCATGCCAGTGAAAGTCTTATCCCTTCTTGTTCTGTTTTACTGCCCGGGGGCCTACTATCTTCTTCTGTGGCTAACTCCATCAAGCTGCCAGCAAGGAAGAATCCCAAAAACACAAAAACACTGCTTACCTCAATCTGCAAGCTCCTAAATGAGCGACTTTTGCAGGAGGGACTGCTAATGACCAGAACCAACCCTATTGTGGCTGGCCTTGAATCAGCTCAGGATAAAGGACTCACGAAAAACAGTATCCATCACTCCTGAAAACTGCCTGGCACAGTGTGATAAGTTCAACTGCAGACCACATGCATTTTCTGTCTTTGAACAAACAGCATAAGTCAATTCTCTATAAATTCAAAATGCATATTAGAACAGGGAAACATATTTTAAGTGGGCTTCACATCCTTCCTCTCTTTTTCACCCTAACTGCTGGAAATTATGCCTGCCACTTCACTATTTCATTCTTTTACCACATAACGACACGTGAAGAGAGTTCATTGCCTTTTGTCACCCCCGAATCACCTGGATGAGACATGAGGAAACAACCTGTGCCTGAGCTGGGAATTTGAGGGGTAAGGGATGGGTGCAGGGAAGGGCATATTGGGAAGCTTTTTAATTGCACTTCCTGAAAAATGCTGCTGTAGAGAAAATGACTGACGGAGAAAGCAAGACCGTCTGAAAGCAGCCACCATACTGCAACCCACTCAGGGAGCTGAAAAAATAAGTGGCATTTTTGTACTCTGAGTGGCCTAAACAAATAAATTACAGTCTTGATAACCTTTTATTTCAGAGCTGTGCCATTTGTGCTACTCCAGTGTCATTCCCAGGATAAATCCTCAATTGCAAGGGCTTTAAAATTGAGCTATAAAAATTTCCTCTGGGCAGAAATCTGGCAAACTGTAGCACAATGGAAAAAAGAAGCAAAGGGAATCAGTCTAAAAATAGAAGTGACTAAAGGAACTTGGGAACCTTTAGGTGGACAACAATTTGTCAAACTTTTCTCCCTTGCACTCTGGTAAGCAAAAGAGAGGGTGGGAGCCACACTGGAGAGACACGACCGCTTGCCTGAAGTTCCTGAGAGAAACACCTTCACTGCCAAAGCTTGGGAAAACAGGACAGTGGCCAAAATGTCACTGCAAGTGAAGGAGGTCTCAAATTAGGAAGGATGAGGCAGGCTGGGATATGTGACAAGCTGCTCAGCCCCAGTTGATTACCCTGTCCAAAAGCCTCTCCAGAAGCTGAGTCACCCCCCGAAAATTAAACTCTGCCTGCCTAAATTTCACCTACATTCCTACTCCTGTTGTTTTCTACTAGCTGCCTCCACATTTTAACCTTGCTGTGGTTCTCTCTATCCCTGCTGAGATACCTTCAGAGACACCCTGCTTGGAAGCACTAGGCATGAGTCTGACTGTGCTTTATTACCTCATAAAAGCTTAGTTTCTCTCCATAGCTTAGTTTTTATGTGCAAATTAAAATAACTTTTGTTTAAGTTTGCTGCTACCAGAACAACACAGACGTGGCTGGGAGAGCCGATTCACAACTAGTGGGAAGTTAGTCCACTGAGCGTTCACCCCATGACAGCACCCTGGGCAATGCCTAAATTATCTCTATTTATAAGAATAAGTAATAATGCCTCAAATATACCAGAATAGGTGGCAGCACTGAAGAAGGATGGAAATTACAGTGGAAAGTAAAAACAAAAGAAAAGCCAATTCTGTAAAAGCCTGTTCCTCCTGCAAAGTTGGGCAAACTGTCCCTGAAATGGAAGGGCATTGGAACATGCAACACAACCCCACGGCATCTCACATACTACAGTGCCACACAGCCATGAAGGGGCTGAAGGTGACACTGTCAAGCCTTCCTGATATCCATCCTATTTTTAAAACTGCCAACAAGAGCTCAAGTTGGCTTTTGACCTCCAGTCCTCCCATGCTCCTGTGGAACCCTCCACACAGGAGGGACAGACACACCGGCAACAGCTCTGCCCATATGACAAGGGCATCCCTTGCCCATCCCAATGTGTTGTCACAGTGTTAAGTTCTGACTAATCTTCAGAATGTCTTCTTAGTGTGCCCACAACCTGATGGTAATGCAGTTTCTGGGCAACAAGAAGAGCTGCAGCTGAAGGAGCTTGCTTGACTATGCACACCACCTCTGAGCAGCATTTCAGCTTGTTTTGGGATATTACGTGAAACAAATAAGGAGCTGAGCTACAGTCAGTGTTTAAAAATAAACAAATTGCCAATGTCAAAGCCTCTGTAATACTGCAAGCCCAAGGTAATGTTTTTTATAAAGGGGAAAACAGCATTCAGATTTAAAACACATTTTAGTTCTAATAACTTAAGGTGTCATTATTAGCATATGCAAAGAATATGAAACAAACAAACATATTTTCTTATCTTCGAAGCATTCCTCTAATAATATAATGTTTCATACACGTGAGGAATAACACATTTAGGTGTTGGCCGCCAGAGTTAATGACATCAGGCACTGATGAAATGTCTCGGCATGCCCCAAAGTTACACAAAATAAAGAACTACTGATTTGAATTGCATCCAACTCTGCAACTCTCTATCTTCAGGGCAATCCAAGAGTAGATTTTCTTGAATGTTTTTCATTAAATGCCATCGTGCCATACTAGATAAGAGATTCTATTTGGACTAGCAGCTACTTCCAATTTTCGCCCCAAAATAAAAGAGGGTTTATCAATTCCAATCAGTTTTATCCAGAATTAGTTGTCAAGTTTCAATAGCTGGCATGCATCTGAAAACATAAATTCAGCACCAGTGTCAAATGACTAATACAACCTTATAGAAGAGGCCTGAATGTATAGTCCTGCTGGGACTGACCAACAGCATTTAAAATATCAGCAGTTTTATGTTGTAATAGCTCCTATTAACAACAGTTGGCTGACATTAGATATATTCAAGCTAAGCATCAATTAAAAAGTTGCTTATCTGTTTGAATATCTGGGTATGGGTTCTCACATGGGCAGAAAATACAAACAAAATAATTGCTGTGGTGTCCTGGGACTGCATCACTTTGACTAACAGACACTGTTATTTTTCTGCTTTCTTTAAGACGAATTCTTAAATATAAATGTGTGTCCCTGTCATGCTATGCTGCATTTCTGAACCATCATCTTTCATTTTTAAAATAGCATTATTTGGAGGCCCTACAGAAAGCCAGAGACAGAGGGTATTACACAAATAAAATGTACTAAAATGAAAGGTATCCTGCAATCACCATCTTTATGGGAAACTGAGGCACCACTATATTCAGGGTACTGCCCAAGGTCACAAAACCATCCACTCACCTCTCCTGAACCCAGGACCATAAAGCTACACTAGCAGTAAATGCTGATATCCAGGAGAACTCATTAGGGACTCATAAACGAGCTCAAATAAGTGCCAACCAGTTTAAATGTTAAATAGGTCATCACTAACTCTGATCAAAATGCTTTATTCTTCATTGTATCTGAGAGTGATCTAAATTAGAAATACAGACATATTCCTGGGAGCAAGAACGTATGGTTCCCTACCCAGCTGCTCCAATCACGGCCCATCTTTACACTCTGCTGGATGTCTGCCCAGCTCTGACAAAGTTTTGGGCAGCACTTCAGCTTAGAGGGATGAGAAGGGTGTGGAAGATACCATGCTCCCTCCCCACCTGTCCCCCAAAGCCAACCTTCAGCACACCACTGCAGCCACACTCCTGAGGGTGGGCATGCTAGTGGAAAAACACACTAAAAAAAGACAATCCAAACCTTCAAATATCTCCACGGTCAAATTTTCTGATCAGTCAGCTACATTGTAGAAGTGGAGATGGGCTTTTTCAGCTGTCCTCTAAAGTTAAAAAAAGCCAATCACAGCTATTTGTCCAAGGGTATTGAAGAGGTTTTGAGAAGAGTGCAAAGGGCTCTGTCAAGTGGATCAAGACACTTCCCTGAAATTATTCAGTAAATAGTCTGAAATGCAAAGTTAAGGAAAGAATTATTCTTCTCTACATCTCATATGAGTTCCCATTTTCAAGACATCAGCCTTCTACAGGCAATACCAAGGAAATCCCTACACCTGATAGACATCTCTAGGTTCAAATTTAGGGCCTTAGAGTTGGCCACACTGCCTTGTAACCATCATCAGCACCACTGTAATCAATAGGAGCTAAGAGTAACAAGGACCTGACATCCCCATCACTTTACCAGCAGTTTCTGGCAATTCTTCAGGACAGTTAATGTAGAACAAAATACTCTCTGTGTCAGCCAGGAGAGGTGTCTAAAAATAGTAGTCAACCACTAGCCTCAGTTGCACCATTGTCTGTGTGAGGAGCTTAGTTTCTGGTTGTCTGGTCAAATCTCCCATTGTTCACTTCATTGTACACATTTCTCATTCATTAATGTAACAACAACAAGCTCACAGTAATAGGATCTTGCCACTAGAAGATGATTTCTTGCTTTCAGAAATAAATATCTCCGTTTCACCTTCACATTGTTTTTATAATACAGTAGGAGATCTTCATCCTGTCAAGTTTTATTTTCATCCTACTGACATTATTTCTTAATTAAAAGAAAAGATAAGTAGATGGATTCAACCAGGTACTATGACTGATATGAAGCACAGTTCCTCAGGAAAATAAAAAGAATCAAGTCAGAGAAGGAGGGAGTGTGCCCGGCAGTCATTTCATACAGCCAGCCATGAGCAGTGGTAGGTGGCCTTAACTGGCTCTCCTGGTTGTTTGTTATGCAGTTTTGCAATGTCTTCCAGCTGTCTTTTCATTTTCTTTATTGTTGTATTTATTTTTTAATGATTCTTCGCTGAAGAGTTTCAGCTAAGGGAACAGAGATCCAGCAGCAGCAAAGCATCATTTCCCTCTTTCCCATGCACGGGGCAAATGAGGATTTTGCATTTCATACATCATTTACAACTTGTGGATGTGAGGCTGCCACCAAGCCTGTCATGGCTCAGACAGTATTCCAGCACCAAAAAACCTCAGCTGGCAGCCAGAATTTTACTGAAAAACACTGTGGGGAAAAGTAAGCTATAAAGAACTAGTGCTTTTGTAAAGTCTCAGTCACTGCAGAAATAAAACATTTTAGTTTGCATGAATATTCTCTTTCATAACAAATCAGTATATGCCGAAATGCCCTATGTATTAAAGGAGATGCAAAATGCATAATGCTTTACTCCCCCAGAAATAACTTGTATTTTGAATGTGTTTGAACTGTACCTCTTCTCCCTGGAGACCATTATAAGCACAGTACAGTATCATAGTACAGTATCATTTCAAGACAACTGAAGAAGTATTAGAAACATGCTGCTTAGTTGGAGAGACAGAGGCCAGCAACAAAACCAACCAAAGAAGAATGAACTACGAAAGTGAAAAAGTTCTACATTGACAGTTACCTCTAAAGGAAAGACATTAATGAGCAGATGAAGATTACAAACAGCACAGGGCAAAATTAACAGGATTTTTTAATGGAATAAAAAAAAGAGCTTCTCTTGTTTCTGGGAGCCAGAGTTTAGGACATAGACTCCTGCATGCTCGTAACAGTAGGCAGCAGAACAATCAACTGAAACTCTCCTGTTGGCATCACTAGGAAACCACATCGAAGATGCACTCCAGGAAGAATAAAATGTGTCAAATAAGAGGGTTTAGGGGAAAAAATCTACTCAGGGACAAGAAGGTAACGGAAGAAGAAAGCCTGCTCAGGAAACCTCAAACTTTAATGGAGCTGGTGATTATTTTGCTTTAATTCAGGCCACAGAAATGTTTGATCCTCTATATAAACTTAAAGCCTTGAAACGATCTGTCCTGCAAGGCAAATCTATTAAATAATGCAGAGTTCCCAATGGAAAAGAAACCTTCTTCCATCTACAGAGGGATTTTTACAGGGCCACATCAGAGATCTGAGCTTTTAATTGTATCTTGCATTTAAATTTAACAACAGAGCTATTGTTTTCTTTCAACAGATTAAGAAAAAAGGCACAATGACTTAACAACATTCAAAGTGAAGGCAGGATAACAAGGAAGACAAAATTAGAGGCAAAATCACTTTCAAACTGCATATCCTTAACTCTTCTTACTGTGCAGGCAGGATCTCACCCTTAAATGCTGGGTCACCGATGGTCTTTGAAAGAGCAAAACCAGTTAGGTTTATAGCTGAATATGGAGCAGATCAGTGACTATGTGGGAAACCCAAGCTTGTTAAACACACTTCTTTCGGTACAGCACAAAAGACACAACTTATTCTGTTGCTTAGGGATAGCTGGAAACAAGGGACACCACCATTCAGTGACACCACCTCTCAGTACACGGATGGGTCGGATGCTGACTGGCATTTCTAGGATGAGGGTGGACACCCATGGGATACCCCTGAGCAGAGAGGCAGGAAGCAGAGCTGCCCCACTGTCACCCCTCTCATTGGGGTTCCATCATTGCACCCTTGGACAATCAAAGCAGGCAGGCTGACCCTCTAGAGCACGCACCAGCAAGAGTGGCATTTGTGGAAGCCCAGTGGCACCCATCACTGCTGTTAGTCACATACTGTGTCCTACCAGGTGATGCACAAGCAACCTCAGTAACTGGCAGCAGCACAGACCTCTCCAGGCCCAGCAATTTACCACACTGTCTCCTCTAACATCTGCTCATGGAAAGGAGAAAGCGAAGAAGGAGGATAAAATTATTCCACAATTTTTTTCTGCTTTTTCCTTCTATGATATGAATAGAAAGGCCACGGTTTGCAAAATTGTACTTATTTTCTCCTCCAGTTAACCTATATAGTAGTAAGCACGGGAAATCCATTACGAGAATTAAGGAGTTTAAAGAAATAAAACAAGAAATTTAAAAACAGTGTTGAAATATGTTTCCCCACAGAGAGTTTGTGTTAGTATCTAATAAAATTTAATATATACTTAAATTTAAGCACAGAAGACTTTGCAGAATGAAAGGAACATACCATTCAAATCATTCATTTCATCTGATACTCATAGCTCTTTGATTAACGTCACTTCAACTTGAAGAAAAAAATCCTATCTTCGTTTTTTCTTCTTCTCTCTTTTTATAGTATTTTGCAGTTCTTTTTCATGCAACAAAGTCAGCTACCCTTTTATTTACAATCAGATCCACTTCCAAGTTCAAAATCCTTTCTGTCTGAAACTGCATGTCTTTTAAGAATATAGGAGAAGCAGGAGAAGGGACAGCTCTGTGGATGCATCTGAAAAACATCCATAAAAATATGTATCTGGCAGTCAAGAAAAGAGCTGTGGGGAGATCTGTGCTGGGACATGAGGAGCAAAAAGGGGACACAAAGGCACTGGGGGCACTGCTGAGCCAGGGAAGATGAAATAGAGCTGATGCCTGGTACATACTGACAGTGGGAGGAGCTCTGAGAGCTGTTGCTGAGAAATCCCACAGGCTAGGGCCTTATTTTCTCTAGGGCTGTACAGAGAGTCACTGTCCTGGTGCTTGACTGATTTTATATGGGAGATAAACAATTAATGATAAGAAGCAAAATTAAGCAAGAAGATAATTTGTCAAGGTTTCAGTTGCTAGGTGCAGCACAGGCACCGGACATAACAGGCTTCCCAATATTGCCTCTTTCATATGCTTTTCTTCAGGCTGATATTGCTGGACTCAGGCTCCCCACCTGAGCCAGGCCAGTTCAGTCCTTCCCTTCCCAGAAGGCTTGGGAAGATCTGTGTCCTCAGCCTCTGCCCAGAGAGGAAGATGCCCATCGCTCTGGCCACTGAACCTGGCAGATGCAACAGACATCGAATTGGGATGGCTGCCAGGACTCCAGAGAGTACCTTAGGACTGTGAGTTACATCAGGGTGGTTTTAACCCCCCAGGATCCAGAGGCCCTAAGAGGTGACTCAGTGCCACCTTCCTCTCCAAACCATGTACAGAGACAGAAGACAGAAGGAATATTTTTTAATGAGCCAGTAATAAACTTGTCACAATCAATAAGCAGCTTTGAGCTTGTTGGTACATATATATATACAAACATACATACATCTATCTGCAGAGGAACCTTTAATAAGATCAGTACAATTATTGAACATATTTACCTCAGTATGTGCTTAGCCTTTCCAATAAAATTATTCATACAAAACACATTGAGTTAAACTGTGCACTCAATACACTATTTTGGATATTCAGGACCCCTTCAGTCATCCTCATACCTGAAAGGTCATGCTACAGTATATTTCTTCATTTTCACATCTGAGTCACCAAAAAAGAATCACCTCCTGTATGAGGAGATGTACATTTACGTTTTGTCACCCTCCAGCTTACAGAAAATGGCTCTGTAAACGTAGCTGGCACAAGGCAATCTGTCAGGAAACTCTCATGATATTTCCTTGCTCCTTTTTATCTGCAGAAGCAATGAAATACAAACTAAACTTTTTCTGGTAAATCTTATCCTTCCTAGGAGTAGGACTCCTTTTCATTGGTTCTTCTTAGATTTGACTTAGGAAAATATCTGGGGTGTTTGTTTATATAATCTTGCTCTTGTCGGGCGAGGCCAGCCTGCCTGTGATACCAGAGCTCTCGTCTGTCTGCCAGTCTCACTTCTCTTTCACAGACACTTCATCCCATTGGAATCAATAGGTAAGAATCAATAAAATGCAAATGCTGCACTTTATCCTGGCTGCTTTAGACTGCCTCCCTTCAGCCCTGGAAATGCTGTGGCTCTCCCTTCAGCCTTCAAAAGGCAATGTAAGGGAAGAAGAAGGAAGGGTCCCAGGTAGCTGACGGGCAAAAGAAGCACCAAGGCTTGCTCAGCTCCCACCCAGTGTCACTGGGTGCCTGGATACCTTTTTTTTGCTGGTACTCTACTGGTTCAGGAACCAGCTGTGCACTATGATAGCCTCCCAGGGAGTAGCTTTGCCAAACATCAGCAAGAGAAAGAGCATTAGTATACTTTGGGAACTGCTTCTCTAAGCTCAGCAGACTTCAACCCAGGCCAGATGGTTTAAACCAGTCATTGTTTCACCACTGCCATGAGACCAAAAGCTGTATTCATCCATCACCACATCCTTAACCCCAGCTCCCTCCTCAGTCTCTTTTTGACAGACTGCTGCCTCTGACAGCTTCACCTTCTGCAATTTTCAGACCCCACAAATCACTACTGGCAGAGCAGGAGCTCAGTAAAACAACCCAATTGTAGAATTCCCTCTCTAAACTGTCCACCAACTGTACAGACACCTAAATAAGCCAGTCTTTCAGCCTAGAGTTTCCAGAGAAATCATCACCCATTAACCATGCAGGGGACAACAGACTGTGGCAGGGGGCTGTGGCAAGGCTGTAGGAAGCATTTCTTGCCACAAGGCAAAACGATTCGAATACTCCTATTATTCCAGTACTTGTTTACCGTTAACTTATCCTGGTTTATTTCAAACAATAATATAATTTGTATGGGCATGGTGCATTTTACTTCACTGAGAAGTTAAGGTCTCCAGAGACTCACACTAAAATCATACTGATATTGTCAGCAATGTAATTGCCACATGGTCTCCACAGACTTCTATTGAAATTGCTTTCCTCTCCTAATCTCAAGCAGTAGGAACAACATCCCAACAGAGGCTCCAAAGACTTGCAATGGAGTCATGTTCCATCATAAATGGTCTCATAATGATCCTCTTTAGACATCCTTTGAAACTGCCAAGAGATTGGTGCTGCACAGTATTTATTTTCCACAACGTTCTGTAAAGGACATTAATGTTCTCTCCCCTGAATCCTGGAACTCACGTCCTATTAAAAAACTTTATGACCAGTAACTACTGCTTCACTGTAGTCCCCCACAGAGCCTTCAGTATATATATATTATTATTTCACAAACTCCACTACTGAGTTGCAACTGAATTAGGAAACATATCCTTTACCCAACAGACTGGAGCAGATCCCAAGGATTTGTTTAGAGCACTATGAGGCAATCACAAGAGGAGGGGAGAAGGAAAATGTATTCTTTCACCCAGAAAAGAGACCATCTCCTTGGGAGACACGTTGGCCCATGCACAACAGCCCTAACAAAAGGGTTACCAGCATACTCTGTGACAAAAGTTTCTGGATTTCTACAGTAGAGACTGCAAAGGTTATTTTCACCCTTGTTTTCCTTGGTTATATAATACAGACAGCAGGCCAAATTCACCTGAAGCAGTGTCATGCTGAGAAAGGGGATTTAAACCCCCCTAGGTGTAGGAGGAGGCTTAAACTTTATGATGGAAGACAGATCCTAAATCTGGTCCACCTCTCCATCTCTGACACCTCTTCAACTCAGAGAACAAGTAATTAAAGTTTCTGGGCTTCTGGATAAAGTTCTTTCGCAACAGGAAAGCAGAACATATGCTCAGGTACAGCACACAAAATTCCACAATTAGTTTTTGAAGTTCTTTGTCTCAACAGGTTTGGAGCGTGAGTATCAGCAAGATTTTCAGTACTCTACTGGGGCATTTCATATCTTAGAGAAAGGGGACACACAGAATCATTAGGTTGTCATAAAATCATTAAGTTGAAGAAGACCTTTAAGATCAACAGGTCCAACCATTAACCTACCACCACTGCCAAGTCTACCACTAAATCATCTCCTTAAATGCTACATCTATACATCTTTTTAATTACCTCCAGGGATGGTGACTCAACCACTTCCCTGGACAGCCTGTTCCAATGCCTGACAATCCTTTCATTGAATGTTTTCCTAATTCAATCTAAACCTCCCCTGGCACAACTTGAGGCTTTTTCTCTCACCCTATCCCTTGTTACCTGGAATAAGGTGAGAGTGACCCTCACCTCACTACAACCTCCTTAGTTCATGGAGAAACAAGGACCAGAGATGAGCAGAGGCTTAAGGGACAGAACACTTAAGATTCCTTTCTTGTCTCTGTTCAAGAGATTCATAGGATTCATGTGGTTCTAGTTCTTCATGGCTTTCAGAAAGCCATCTCAGGTGCCTCTGACTCCCCTTTTACAAAAGGACTCAAGGATAACCACCTGCCACATATGACACAGGAGATGAAGCTTTAATAACATAAAGGAAACTAAGAACACAGAAAAAATTATTCTACCTTCTGGGATATCAAACTACTCTGAAGTAGCAGAAAATGGAAGAAAAATCCTTTAGTCAGTGTATACTTACCTCAGCTATTCTACTCCAGCAGTCATGTGCTGGAAATCTCATATAAATGTCATCTCCAGCCTTTGGATGCATTTGCCATGATATTAGATGGTACTGAAGCATTTCTTACTGAAAAAATTATTTTTCTGAGTTAAAAATAAAGGCTGATCAGCTCCTTGTAAAAAAGCCACCATTATAAAAGTCTATTGCATCCATGTCATAAACACCCTTTGAGATACCCTCTAAGTCAAAGGATCTACTGAAAGAGCACCAAGGACAGGATTATTTCTTTTGTTTCATATGTACTATAAGAAACTTATTAATATATAGCTGCATGAAAATGTAAGATATAATTACTACTAATGACAATTATTCGAGCTCTGGGGAGAAATGGATCAGTGGTCTTATCCTGGTCCTGTCAGTGCCTGATCTTTACCATGAAAACTTATGACACATCTACGTTGTGAATTAACTGAGTCACAGCTTATATTCACTAGAAAAAGAGCTCTGATCTGCTGCCATTTCACAGTGCAGATCTTAAAATCAGCAAGCATTTTAGTTTTATGGCTGAGTAAGATCTACTGCTCAGCACTATATGCTTGTATAATACTGAATACTGTAAACTATACTCTGGCTCACACTGGTCCACTGTAGAGTAAAAAAAATAGTGGCTACATCTAAAATTTAACAGTCTTATGATTTTGGTACAAGCCATTTTGAAGTATTAGATTATTTTTATATCACAAAATAGTTCATTGTTTTATTTTTCATTCCTAGTCAAAATTGCATCTTTCCAAGCTGTTAATGAACTCTGCCTAAAGTAGACATTTACATTCAGCCTATTTACCTGATGCATAATGCTTTTTGAAAAAATCAGCTCTACAAGATCCAGCCAGAATTTTATTACAGACTTTTGGTGCAAATAATAGAATCTTTCTACAACTAATGAACTGCCCAACAAAGCAAGTTTGTTAGTTAGTAAAAATAAATGCTTTTAAAAGCAATCAAGATATTAGAAAAATACGGGTTTCAATAAAGACTTCTTTGTACATTTTATATTAATTGAAATTTATTACTTTCAGATTTTCTGCAATTCTAATAACATGGAAATAAGCAGCAGGAATGATGACTTTCAGGATAACTAATTTATATTAAAAAAACAGTCAGAGGGCTCAAACAAATGCAGTATTTGCCTTCGCGGGTAAATGGTTTCCACCAATCATACATGTTTGTAAATATAGCACAGTTTCTTCTCTATAACCTCCTGCACTCACTTGAGAAGCTCTCCTCATCATTCCACTTCTTACTCTGCTAAAAAGGATCACGCCAAGGCAGTGTGCATGCATGTGTGTGTCTATATATGTATGATACACAAGATTAAACTTTTGGGGGCCATGGCCTCTCTGTAAGTACTTTAAGAGATGTATGCTTATAGGCAGTTAATAATAACATGAAGAACATGAAGATTTAACTTTCATTCTAATTATCTTTAAGAGAATAGTTTTAGTGTTTCTAGACAGAATAGACCACGAGATTATGCTACACATAATTTCTGTTAACCCACAGACTATCACATTTCACACAGATGCTGTACATTCAACCCAAAATTTCAGGTAAATTACACCAGCTCAGCTCTCAGATGACCAGAGTGAAACATTTGATAAACAGAAACTGAAGCTCAGTCAAATACCAAAGACCTTGCAAATAGGAGGAAATCAGGTTAGAACCTGACAGCAGAAAAAGAACTTAAGAAAGGTGACCACGCATCCACATCTGTCTGATCTGACAGACTTCTTCCAATCTTCCCATGATGATACACAAGACTGTACCCATGTCAGTCAACAACAAACAATGAGGCTCAGGAGGAGCATTGCTATCCCCTGTTTCAGAGCCCCACCTGCAAATGTGGAATATATCAGGCTTTAGATATAAACAGTTATTAAAACTTCAACAAATCCAATTAACTGTGTGAGGGGGAAAAAGAAGTCCAGCTTCTTGCAGGTGACTGGCTGGACTTTATTATAATCACTTTCCTGAGGTGGAACTTCAAGGGTGATGGATGCACTGAAAGCAGTGAAGGTGACCCAGTTCTGTCCACAGCATCCAAAAGAAAAAGAGTAAGAAGTGCTCTGAGCACAGAGCTTAAGGAAAACACACTCATACCTCACCATGACTCCAAAGGACCACAGGTACTCTGCTACAGGAGAAAATAACTTCTTCCAAAAGGACATTCTAACTTCGACTCAAAAAGCATAAGCCATTGAAAGCCCTGCACCTCACAGCAAACTGCCCTCATCCCTCATAATAACTGTGTATTTTTCAAGGCTGAATTAGTCAAATTTCAGATTTCAGCCCCTGGATTTCTTTGTGTTTTTGTAGGCAAACCCGGAAGTTGCTATCCCTGATTTCCAGCTAGCATTATCTTCCAATGCATGCTTCCCCATTCTTTTTCCAGCTGCATGCAAGCTGCTCCTTAACCAGACTTGGAGATCAATTACATGCACACACCTCAAAGTATACACAGCTCACCCTGAAGAGACCAGGAGCTTTGCAGCCAAGGACTGCAACTCCAGATGTTACTTAGATGAGATTTAAGGTGATTTGCAGGGAAAAATCCAGGGGACAACTACCATTGACTTCTGAAGGGCCAGGATTTATCCGGGCTAGTAGTTTTAACAGAAAATTCTCAAGAGTGGGTATTTCAACAAGTGTCTTGGCAAATTTTCAGTTCAGGTAATTATGTTCTGCCTCTTAAAATTCCTTTGAAGTTTCACTTGGTGAAGTTAAACCTCCATGTCCTTTCCTGGACCTGCAAAGACATGAAACTAGGAGGGCCTATCCCAGAAGCAGCAGCACCTCAGGGATGCACTAATGACTTCTCCCTGCACCAATTTTGAGGCAATCAGATATCAGAGGGAGGAAATGTTAGCTTGGAGACAGAGGAAACTGCAGCAATGCTCTTAAAAAGAAAACTGCAATAAGCTTAACAAGAGCTTTGTGAACATTACAACAAAATACAGACAAGCAAAATCTAAGTTCTTTCCCTAGAAAGACAAGTGTTAGCAGGCTTCCCTTCCCATTAACAAAGCAGAAGCCTACAGGTTGTATTTGCACAGTAACCTTCAGAAATCTTCACAAAGAGCAGGAGATTAGCACTACTCACAGAGGCATTGCTCAGCTGTAAGATGGCAGCACCTTATGTTCTCATCTACAGAATTATGGCAATCTGTATGTACACAATTGATGCCTAAGTGCAGCTCTTTTTCAAGGGCAGTAAAACCTGAGAGTTGCACGAGGAAAAAAATGAGAGGCAGCAATGTAAAAACATCCAAAGGCTTTTCACTGCTTTTTCAGAATTAGTGTGTACAGTATAAATTTATTGATGCTTACTGCTGTTTTGAACTGATAAAACATTTCTTTAAGAGCTGTGTATTTTCATTTTAAATATCTTTTCTCAGAGTACTTAAAAGTATTCTGTAAGAAAATATGCTCTTCAGTGCAAAATCAATCACCTCATTTAACACAGTCATCAAGGAATGTCTCAATTATTATTAATAATACAGAACAGATTATACTGTAATATTCATAAATTTTTTTTATGGTCCAGCTGCACTTTTTGCTGGACCACCACTCAAAAGTTCAAACAGAAAAGACAGCATTTTTTAAAAATGGGATATAGTTTTATTTTATTCCTGGTGTTAAATTTTTCTTTAACAGAAGAAAGAAGTCACTTTAACTATCCTGTGTTCAGACCATCCTGAAAATGCATCTGAAGAGAAAAACTGTTCTTGCAGCACAGCAAAATCTCCTGAACACTTCTGGTGATTTTTTCATGTATATCAGTTGTCACAGCCTCAGTTTGGCATCAAAGACTAGTGACAGTATGTCCTGAAGACACCCCTCTCTCCCTCCCCACTGACATACTGCCTAAACAGTTGGCTTATCATAAACAGCTGTCTCATAGATGGTTAAAGGCATGTGAAGTTAATGCTATCCTAAAAACTAAACTCTCTTCCCATGCTATGATTCAGAAAGAATAAACACTTTTTACTATTTGACGTTTATTACCTAGGGAAGCCCACCATAGTATGTTTAAATTAAGAAAACCAAACCAACACACAAACCACGTAATTTGCAAATGAAGACTCCCTCAATTTCAACAGCTTTGGTCTGCATAGTTCCCTAAAGGTGTTTTTTCCTGGAGCAGTAAAATGTGCCCTTACACCAGTAAATGGTTCACTGCCTATCTGGGGAGAGAGATTTCAGGTAGGTTTGGGGCTGCAGCAAAATCAGATCCAAATGAAATGCTACCTTGGGCAGAACCCACATAGGCACTTCTGAGATGCTGCTCTATCATTGTTTTCATCCTCTGCAGCTGCTTGAGTGTTCTGGGCTGAGGTGAGAGTAGGAACCCCAAATTCAGAGGGAGAGACAGGAATCACTTTTGGCATTCTATCCCATTTCTCACCCTTTCTGCTGTAAAGGAAAAAAAAAAAGCAAGTTGATATGAGAGTGAATTCTCATACTTTTGTAGCCAGGATTCAGAATTCATATTCATCTCTGGAGCTTGATTCAAGAGGAAGTATCTTGAAGTGAGAAGCCTCCAGTGTACAAGTGTTTTAAAAGATGTGCTGAGTAGTTTTGTATATGTATTTTTTACTGCTGCCTTAGAAGAAACTCCTGCCAAGATAGTACACTTAAGAAAATGCAATAGCTTCCCTCAGTAACTCTCACTCCAGTGGTGTCTTCTGCTCTCACACTCAACCTCATCCCCAGAACACCAAAATAGCACGCACAAGACATACAGTCCTTAAATAACAAAGCTCATAAGCAACTCACAGTGTAAGTCCCATAGGACAAATCCAGTTGGCATAAACATGGGCATAAATCATACATTTTGGGCCTCACATACATTGCAGGGCCAGGAAGAAAAGCAAGTCACTTGAGATACTGCTAAGTGCACAGGAATGCACCACATCCATGACATGAATTTGCACACCCTGCTGCTCCTTGTTGGACCTCCAGGCACTGTCTGAAGACGCAGCACAAAAGCCTTGCTCTCAGGAGATGATCAAGAGAAAGGTCGGCAGCACTTCTGAGTCACACCTGTGGCCTACCCATTGCAGCCCACTGCTTCCCAGATCTCCACTGCTGTTCACCTTCTCCTGCCATTAACACAGCCTGTCTTAGCTGGGGCAAGGAGCAAGATCCTGTTCTCTTAGCCTGCAGGAAAGGCCCCACTCCCCTTTACCACCACGTAAGGAATGGTCAATAATAATAATAAATCTTCCCCCAGAAATGAGACTGCCATTACCAATGAGCCCTACCTCTAACCAGATCCTCAAAAAATAAACTTACAATCCCTTCAGTTCTTTTTGCATGACTGAGCCATCTTCCTGGTTAGCAAATAAAGATTAAAAGCATTCAGATCCACAGGAGGATGCAACAGGAGAAATAAATATGTCTCCACTAGAGAAACTCTGACTCTTGGAATACTGGAGCACTATTAGGCTCATTGCTAGCATCCATAATAAATACAGTACTCCTAAATTTAAAAAGCCCATTTAAAATATTCCTAGACACAGTGACCATTTAACAAGTTTATACTGAATAGCGTAAAAGAAAACAGAACAATTTGGTTTTCAAACACCCAGCACTGTTACTATTGACATTTAGCTCCCCCCCAGCCTTAACCTTATCTTCTTTGTCCTTGTCTCTCCCATTATTCTTCCTTTCTTTGTTTACTTGATCTTACTTTTCTCATCCTGTCATTTACACAGTAACATTATTTTAACGAGTACATTTGAACAGGAACTACACCAATTACTACATCATCCATTTTTGCTTAGCCTTTATAAAGAAAGGGAGAGGAAGGAAAGTGAAAAGATTAAACTGAATGCAATAGTTTGGAGTTCCTTGCAAAGTGCCACCGCATCTCAAGTTAAGGCTGCTCTGCAGTGAATGTATAAAATATATTCAGTGCCGTATAAGTAATGACATATCAATTAACTGTGTCACAAGGTCTAAAAATATGCAAATTACTGTACTTCAATTAGAAAAATCTACATCCTTGGAGAATATTGTAAATCAGGAAATTTGGGAGACATTAAGAGTAATCAGTGAAGGAAAGCATGCACTTTCCCCCGTATCCTATTTTTATACATACATAATGAAATAATTATAGCTACACTGTATTTATGCCTCTGCAAAAATATTAAAATCTTAAGATCTTTACAATGATAAATTTAATCCACATTACGTTTGCAGACAACATTAATTATATGAAAAAGAAATCTATTATCATTCAATATAACTAAGTTGAAACTAATTTGGACATGTAAATTAGACATACGACTTTTCCATAGTAGCAGTATATTAGAAAACAGACTTTTAAAAGAGATAGATTAATTGAAGAGGTCACATGTGTGAAAAAGGCAAGTATGTTTCATTTGATTCTATGACAAAAATATATATCGAGAAAAAAATTTATATACTCATTTTGAGAAAAAGTAAGTTTTTATGTTTTAAGAGCAGCTCTTCAAGGGTTATTTTTCTGTGAGGAATGCTACATCATACCCAAAGCCTATCAGTACAGGGTGTGCACCTGCAAATGTGTATGGCAGTGTCAGTTCTCAAAGAATGGGTTATTCACCACTGTAACAGCTGTGGTGATATCTTTCGTTTGAAATTCAATTTGCATCTGTTTCAGAGATGCCATAAGAATACATATAAGGAGCAAGCCCATGACTTTGATCTGCAGTGACTCCGGTCCCCACAAACCACAGTAGCCTTCAAAGAACTGTACAGACCAGGAGGAGACAATTCCCAGGATTACTCCCACAGAGAAAGAAAGGGTTGTCCTTGTCTACATGTTGGAGAGCCTCTTGTTGGAGAGTTTGTTCTCTCATGTTCACCATGGAGTCTCTCCATCTCCTGAAAGTGCTGATGGTGACTGACCACCGTCATGGTCATGTGATGAGGAGCCTTTGAGGCACTGAGTGCCTTTTGGGACAATGCTGAAGTACACCATGCTTGGGTGACCTCCCAGTGAAGCTCCCATGGCTTGTTCCCCTGATGGAAGCATTAGGAGAGCAGGGTGGGAGTCTGCCAGAGATGGCTGGGACACGTGGAAGGTGCAGCTACCCAAGCACATGGGCTCCTTTGCAGACACAATCATACAGGTAACAGGCACTCAAAGGCAGCCAGTTTCATGCATGTATCAATTGCAAAAGTGAAGTCATCCAATATTCCAACAAGTGTGGGGTTTTAAAGACCACAATTATGGTCTTGCATTTATCTGAGGAATAGGGGCACCCAGTGTCCAGTGAAGTCAATCAGAGAGAAAGAGGCAAGATCAGGAAAGACCCAAGGACAGAACGGAGTCCTGTAACAACCTCTGACTTGGGATCTGAGGCCACCAAACCGTGACAAAAGGTGCTCAGATTATTGCAGTTTGTAAATATCAGAGGACTACAGAGCTCCAGAAGGCTCAGGGCTATGTGGGACTATTCCTGAGATTCTCCACAAGTCACTCAGGATGCACTTCTGCTCTTAATGCAGGTGACATATTTCCTCATTGACTTTGAGGAAAACAGGGACCAGCCCTTCAAGAAAACCGTCTTAAACAGCTTCCACTGACCTGTGGACACCACCACTATTAAAATAGTATCACACACATCTAACTCTCATCAAAATCAGAGCTATAAATGGATTTTTAAAATGTATATAGGCCAGTTTTACTTAAGCAAAGGAGATTTCCGATAAACATGCAAATAGGAATTTAAACAGCAATTTAAAGACCACGAATTCAATTCTCATTACTTATGCAAACTATCATGGTCTTGTCATGCTTTATTTCTCTGCCTTATCATTTTATCCATGGTATTTCCCCTCTGTTGCTGTATTTTCTTTTTTTCCTGTCATCTACATTTTCTGGATGCATTTTTAATGTCCTCACCTCCATATTTTAACCTTTCAGGTAATACAGGATTTACAGCAGCAGACAGGGTACAGGCATTCATATATAAGGAAAGGCACCTCCTGTAATTCCTGATGCATAATTGCAGGAAACAGAAAACTTAATGATATTATCGGACAAGTAGTTTATCATTTGAACCTAAGGGCATTTATGGGCTGCAAGCAGAAAACAGATAAGACAGATTTACAATTGCATTTCTACATCTTAAAACTTAAAAAAACTGTAGTGGTTATTTATAGGGAATAGCCGTATCTCCTTTAAGAAAATATTTTATTTAGTTCAATCTGTGTTATATTTATTTGCCATATTTCTGTTTGTCATTATAGTTGAGGAAAATACCAGAATATCCATCCTTCCTGAACTGTAGGACAGCTATCAGATAAGGATCAGAACAAATTCTAAAAAAAAACCCTCACGAGTTATGATTAACTCTATGTAAAAAGAGGACAGGCAAGGGGAAAAAAAATACAAGGAAGAGAAAACCATAATCACCAACTACCATTCCTATGGGAAGGGGAGGAAAAAACCAAAGAATAAAAAGCAGAACGAACGAGAGACAGAAGTATATGCTGTAAATATAGCATACATTTTATTACCGCCTATGTGCTGCTACACCCCAAGACCTTGCAATTTAGTTGCCTATTATTTGCCTTTAAACATTAGCAAAAGAGATCTACCATTTTTGAAAGGTAATTATACTGTAATGCAGATGGCAGTAAAACAATTACACAAGATAAGCCCTTGCAATGATCTTTAGAAAGCAAACCAAAAGTAGTACTGAATCATAAAAGACCCAACGTGAAGAAGGCTGCATTGCAGCACTACCGCTCTGCTACGAGCTCCCCTGCAAAAGTGGCAGCGCAATATTGCAAACAGCATAAGAAGCAGACACAGTGAAGGTTAAGCACTTCGTAAATTTAAAGGATTTTAATCCCAGACTAATCCTTTACAGTCTCTATTTGGTGTAGATCCTAAAATACTCCAAGTGCTACAGAAACACTTGTTTGGGTGATTTTTTTTCCTCCAGTTTAGAGTTTTACACCCTCCTGCTATCTATGAGCTCTGTTGGCACACTGTCTTTTTAACAGGATTTTTCCTGCCTTCAGAAAGTTGTTGAGACACGGTGAATGCAACTGCTGAAGAATCATTAATTACTGTTAATAGATGTCTCTGGAGATGAAATGAACTATAACAAGTAGTTTGTTTGACTGTCACATCAACGCACCTGGTATTTTTATGACTTCTTAGTGACTCAATGGAGATTTCAGATGGCACAAGGTGCCTCATCAACCCATGCTGATTGAGATTGCCTACCAGTTCCAAACCGATCCTTCTTCTTTTAAACTTTGATCAGCTACTCAACAGATCAGGGCACTCTCCAGTGATACATTACAGACAGGAGCTAGCATCAGACATGCACAGAAAAGGGGGCACAGAGGAGATAGGATCTGATCTTTACTATTTTACAGTGCATAAAATAACAGCCTATCATCTACCTTTTGCAGGTCATTTTTCATCAAGTTGCAAGCCAAAATGAAATTTGACCTCCATTTTCCAGCTAGCCTGTAGATGATAAATTTAATGCAGACAATGTAAATGAATGGGTCTCTACTAGGGAAAGGTTGGATTGGTGAGAATTATTAGTGGTGAAGTTTCTGCCCCTGTACTTTCCGTTTCATTTTTCTTCTACAGCTTTTGTCATCCTTTTCCTGTACTTTTCTTCCTCTTTCACCACGGTCTGACCCCTTTTCCACCAGGAAGGATAACATTTACTACAGGTATGCTCTGGTCACTGCAAGCATTCTTCTCCTTTTGGATAACTAAAAGTGCAGGGCAGCAGGGGGCCAAGTCTGCAACCTCACCCAAATGAGTCAAAGGGTCTACTTGTATGTTTCAAGAGCACCTAAGCCAGGCTAAAGCTGGCAGATACTTTAACGTAGAGCACCTCACTTCCATTATTTCTGTATTTCTCAAGGAAAAACACTGACACAAAATGTATGCAAAGTTATGCCCACTGAGGACAATCTCCTAAACCCACACATATCTTTTCTCCTAAACACACATGTATTTTCACTCACACATAGCATCAGGGCTTGGGCTATAACCTCTTCAGAGCAATCTACTTTCCATTACAGGTTAGTAGAGAAACGTTTCCTGGCCAGAAGTGTTGGCTACAACCATTGCTGGAAAAAAAAATTAATCAGTTTTTAACAGATTATTTTAAACCCTGGCCTGCCTTCCAACAAAGGTTGTTTCACTTTGCCAGCTGAGTGTGAGTCTTTAGGCTGACAGTCCTCTCCCATTAATTGCTTTAATGAAGGAAAGAAATGAAGACTAATGGTGGACCTGGTGGACCCTTCCACATGGCTGCAGTTTCCATGCACAGTCAGCTGTCCTAGAATGTCTACCTACAATTATCTAGGATATCTCTCTCCATGCTCTTTGAAAATAGTGAATTACTGCCAATGTAAATCTGATACTCCCTTGCTTAAGAAAATGTGGTTTTATTATTAAAGCAAGATGCCTCACTGGAGAAAATTTAGCACCACAGAGAACAGCAATGGATATATTTCATTATTATTATTGTATACAGGGTACACTGGTTGTAAGAGGAACATCTGTGCTCCTAATTTTATTATAACTTCCAGTATTTATGATATCCAGTGAGGCAAGCAGCACACACCATGTGTGCATCTAAAAGACAGGGACAAGAATGGATACATGACAACTGCACAGCTCCACCTTTTTCTCTGTGACAGACAAGGAGACACTACACACAATGGGGCCATAAAAACCTGATGGAAACCACAGCTGAATTCACTGGGCCAAAGACCTTGCATTTCCAATGGTATCCCCCTCTGGAATTCAACCTTAGTGAGGAGATTGAGCACAAATACTAAAACTATCAAGACTGCAATTCAAAGCTGGCAGTGGATCTTCTACATCACTAAGTGCTGAACAGTAGAATGGCCCCAGGAGTGTAATCCTGAATTAAACTACACAAATTCAAGTACCCATGAGCAAAAGATGTATAACTGAAGCAGTGGGAATTAGAACTAGTTCCTTCTCTTGAAGGGACCAGATGCTTTACAGGCATATTGTAGTACCTCTGTACCATGGTGACAGATGCCTTTGTGGTTCCTGTAACTCGTGGCAATGACAGTGATAAAGGTGCGTTACTTTTTATCTCACTGTACTGAAAAACATTATGTTTGAATCTCAAAGTTTAAAAAAAGGGGAGAAACTTGGATACCAGTTCTGTGACAAGCACACATATAAAGTAAAATGCCATAGAAAAAAGAACAGCATATTAAAAAAATCATTTCCCACTACTGCAGAAAAATAAGGAGTTATTGTGGGAGGGAGGGGAAAAATCCAGTAAATACAATTTTAACAAGTTTTTGAGGTTGGCCTGTTCCTCCATGTCCTGTCCCAGTAATGTATCATACAGCCGTTTGCACACCCACTGAGCTGAAGCAATTCCTCACCTCTCACATCCCAAAGGAGGCAAGGCAGGTCAGAAAAGTTTAATTTTGAACAGCAGTTGAAAATTTTTTCCCACAAGTACACACTCCATTTATCTGCCACTGAACCCCACAGCCTGTGTGCTTCCCAGGCACATTCCTAGCTCCCTAATACTCATCCAAAGGATGCCCAGGAGCTGGGATGGATAGAGAGAAGAATGGTTGGCCAGGCTCCTGTCCAAATCCTTGCAGTATCTCCTTTATCCAATGTCAGAGACAGTCTATTGTGCTAGGCAGCCCTCATATCTGACCCGTAGAGCATTTCTCATGCTTTTATGTAGTACACCAACCTCCCCAGGGAAATTCCCACTGGATCTTCTAACACAAACACTACACTCACAGGAATATCTTGCAGTCACATATTCAAGCCTGCAACCTGATTTTCAAAGTGTAATTGTTTGCCTGAGAGCTCCTATACTGCAATTATTCAGATAAAACAGCAGCCAAAGAGAAAGTGGAGACATATTAAAATATAACATTAACTGAGGAAGTAAACTCCACCTAGGTAAAGGCATCAGGACTCCTGAAAAGAGGGAGGAGGGCATCCAGGCAAGGACCAAGGCCAAGCCCTTGTCTGCTGCTGCACTGACACCTCTGTGGTGATGTCCATGGGGTTACCCACTGCAGTAAGAGGGCGATTCTGACAGCACCTGCACATTCCATTGGAAATAAAAAGGGAAAGAACGCTGTATACTGGAAAAGAAAAATGGGATAATCAAGCAATTAAGAGGCAATGTATATGAAACGAGACAAGAGTCTGTAATAAAGTTGAGTGGCTCAAACTGTTCTCTGACTGTGCCTTTGCTGCCACGGTGCTGAGGATGAAGTGGGAACAAGGTCCCCCCGAGGCACACGGGGTCTCAATGAGGTGAATGATCTTTGACCAGCATGGCTACGCAGGTAGGGGCAGCAGCACAGAGCACTCATGCTGCCAGAGCTGTGCTCCTGCTGCTGCTGCTCCTTCTGCAGGGACAGGCAGGCACTGCTGTAATAAGCTCTCTTGTCAAAAAACGCTGTTTTGCCAGGACAAGCTATTTCCAGCAGTCCACCCAGGACTGCTTTGCTGTTGCAGTGTGTGGGTATAGCTGTATCAGCAGCCTGCTCTTAATGGAGATAGAGTTTCAAGGCTGCTTTCCACATGGAAAAGGGCAGGACACAGAGCAGACATCCTGCCACTTCACCTCCTCCTAGTCCCAGACTCCATAATGCAAAGGAACCAGTTTCCCAGTCATTTTCTGATGTTTCTGGCAGAAACAGGTCATACTAGGCATATGGCTGTGCAGACATATGGATCAGGATTTCAGGAGATCTCTGACACAGAAAGAGAGAGTGTCAGTACAATATTTAATACACTCAGGGAACTGCATGGTGCAGGACATCACACAGGAGAAAAAAAAAAAAGAAAAAAAAAGGAAAAAAAAAAAGTAAGATGGAAAGTTGATGTCTTTCAACACAGATTGATTTGAGGAAAATCACAGAGGGCACATCAAAACTGCAGAGTTGTTTTACAGCAGCAAAGAAGAAAGATCGGAGAATTACAAAGCTGCTGGCCTTGACCATTACTGGTTAAAAGCCACCATTGCAGAGAAGACAAGTGACAGTTCTTCTGTTTGTGTATTTTTATTTTTTAAAAAAATGCATTCTAGATTTGTTACACTGCAAGCTTTACTAACAGCAACTCCATCATCTAAAAAGCTGCATCCAACACCTGGAATACTTACTTACTGTAAGTATTATACATACTACAATACTTACATACTGTAAGTACAGTATGTCCAACACCTTTTCTCATGCAGACTTGCCCTGTCCTCTGCCTAATACACCCCTACAATCCAACTGCAACAAACAATATGAAGATAAAATTAGCCATGGTCTCTGTATTGTATGATCCATCAGAAGTCTGCTATCATCATAGAACAGCTGGAACAATCTGAGGCTAAGCACTTCAGCAACAGCCTACAGCCTTGCTTATATCAGGATTTTCCAATGCAGACCAGATCAAAACCTTCTGATCTGGGTATTTTAAAAATATTTCTGAACAGAGAAGTTGCAAACTTAGCTTCCTGCACCCATGAAGAAAAGAAAATAAATACATTATTCCATGTCCTTTACCTTCTATGGTCTTTATGGAAAAATTTCCTCAACATGTTGAGACACATTTATCTACAGAAGAAGGAGTATTTTGAGATAGAAATGGAAAGAAAAGCAGGTTAACACCTCCCTTTGAGTTTTTACAGACCATGTAGATGCTAATACCACACTTACAAGTTCCAGGCATTTTTAGTATTACAAAAAATACCATTTTTTTCACCTGACAGTATTCTGCAGGTAAAAAAGGGCATCAGCTGAACCACAGCAAAACACTGCCCAAGTGGCACTGAGCAGACTGAGCTGTTCCCTTTCAGGCTCAGACTGGCATTGCCCCAGAGCAGCTGTGGTGCAGGGGCTTCTGCTAGCCTCTCAGACAGCCCCCACAGACGTATTCTGTACAGAACTGGTGAGTATGAAAAAAGACTCATCAGGTCAGGCAAAATCCCCAGGCAGTTTTGAGGTTGGCTCCTAAAAGGGCAATAAGACAACTTTTTAAGTGTAGAATCAAGTAAGATCAAGACTTGGAGAAAAACGGCAAGAAACAAGTGACTGATCCTGCTGGGGGCTAAAGTGCCCTCTAAACTTAACAACTTCCAAAGGATTGGCACATTGCGAGAAGGGCATCACTTCACAAGATCAACCTCCTCGGCAGGATTTGTGGGTGCTACTATTCTTGGCACTCTCATGGCTTCATGTATAATTTTGTGTAAGTACATTAACCTTGTTGTGGCTGAATTCACTCTATGTACATTTCCCTCCCTCTCCCTCAAAGAGCTTTCTGATCTTTGGAAAAGTCAGTATGGGTTGTAAGATATCTCATTATCACTGGATGAAAAATGGAGGGCGCGATTCTGCCATCCCTCCTCTTCAAGCATCCCCAGTTCTTTCAGCCATGTTAGTAAATGCTACTGTGGCCATGAATAAAATGCTACAAGGTAGGACCTTTAGCAGGGGGAAAAAAGTATACTAAATGTCAATGCTAGAAACTTCCCATACCTTAAAGAAGCGAGGAATACTTAAAAATGGAATTATGCATTGAGTACACAATTCTTAAAAATATCTGGAAGTCACATTCCCATTAAAATACTGCAACACACACAGAGACAAAAAAAAAATTGCTCTCTGTTAGGAAGAATGCTCTTCAGGCAATAAAATCAAGGCTCCAACATTAAGCAATGAAAGAATTATGGTTGCTGATGCAAACTTAATTTGGTATCCTTTGCGTATACATTATCATACACTCTAATTCTGTTAACATTTTTTTAAGTGCACTTCTCCTTCACAGCACAGGATGGATGGTGTTGAATTAATAAAGCAAGTATTCAATATTTTGTCTTATCATTGTTCGGGGTACGGCCTTATGGCTTGTTTCCTGCTAACTATTCAAATAGTGCTCTGAAGACAAAATTATTAATTTCCTTATGGGCTTTTCTATAGCACTCATCACTAAAATAAGTGAGGGTTTCACAGCCACTTCACTAATCTTCACCAAATCCCTGAGAGTTGAAGGAGCTATTATTCTGCTTTACACTTTGGGAGCTTAGGCATAGATAAATTAAAACCAGACGTACCCACTAATTTAGGAAAGTCTGCCTTAAGATGTCCAGGCCATGATTTTTCAGAATCTTTAACATTATGCAGTGCTTTGTATCTTCAAAGTGTGAGTGTCACTGCTTTCAGTCACCGCTATGCTCTTCTGCAAAACAGACCCTAGGGCTGAGGTTGGGCCTCCAGAAAAATGTGAAACATGCAATTAATGATCACCTTAATAAGTCTGATTTAAGGGGCTTAGCTCTGAGAAAGCTGTGACAGAAGGAGAGACAGAACCCAGTTCCAACAGAATCCAGTTCCAGAGGTCCTGTAGCTAAACAGTAGGCAAAACAGCTCCCTACTAATCTGCCATTCACCACTAAACTCTTGTACCTATTTCAAGGCACAAGAAAGTCCCTATGCACAGCAATCCTGGCTTGTCCACTTACCTTTATCTACCCTGCACAACTAACGATGCTTAAATCCGGGGAAACAATGTGTCATTATGGGCACAAGACTAATACAACATGTAAGGGATAATGAGAATGGTGCTAATAACTTTGACTGCCATATTTCTTAATAATTCTAAAACTTGTTGTTTTATTGCAGATTGTAGATGCATTTTTCTTTCTTTTTCCAAAAAAAAACAGAAAACACTAGAACTGTAGTATTACATGGCTATCCTCCCACTTACTCAATTTGGGTTTTAAGTTTTTTTAAGTGTTAAGTTCTACCACTTACATTTGTGCAACTTCTAGAGTAACTGACAGCAATAATATATTATCCTCACTGATGTGGACAAACACTTGAAAATGGATGACAAATACTCTTACAAGGAGAATTTAGAGGTATTTGAGAACAGCAAAAGACAGATGAGTATGACCTTCCCAGTTTCCATTCCTTAAGATTCTCAAAGGGATCCCAGTCTCCTTGCTAGGACTAACCACTCTCTTTGTCCTCACTCTCAGACCCATAATCTTTTTACATCCAGTTAACTGTCTCTTTCCCCCTTACTCATCCTTTTTACCTCACCAGACCCTGTTACATCCTCCCAAGCCACTGCCTCTCCTCTCTTCTCTTTTAACACATCCCAGTCACAGAATTTCCCTGTTCCAGCCTCTCAGACATTCCTCTCCCATGCTTTTTAACACATTAACAGAACCTCCTTCCTCACATCAGGCCCTAGACCAAATGATCTCTTTACCTTCTCTAGTTTCCTTTTCTAGCCAGTTCCAGTCCTGCACAATCCTTTTAGAGAAAATGTAGTTCCCCATTTATCCACACAGCCCTACTGGACTATCAAGTGTAATTTTTCAGGTGTAATTTTTCCTTAGATACAGGATTTTCCTGTTCTTGCCCAAAACCCCCAACTATTAGTCTCACTTATCCAGTTGTTTCTTAGACTCCTCATCATCACTCCCAGCACCCTCCTCCAACTCTGTATTACATTTCTCTCTTTTTCTTCCATCCCCATTCTGCCCAATTCCCTGGCCAGTTACCATACCTTCCCATCTCTTCCTCCACCCATTTACTGAGGTCTAGCTTTTCCCTCTTTTGCACTTCCAGTTTTATTTTCTGCATTACCTCACATAGCCAACTTGTCTTTTTTCAGCTTTGAAACCCGGGGATCAGTCAGGATTGGTGCTGCCCTAACAGGTAAGGTCCACCTGAGACCCACTTGTCTTCCACCAGTTCCACATTCACAACACCTCATGCAGACACAATAGCTTTTACCAAGCCCAAGCACATCCAGAGGCATTCAACTGTAACATAGAGAAAACCCTAACAGAATCTTCAAAGGATGTATTTCAGTTTTCTTCTCCTTTAGGATTCAAAAACTGATTAAAAATTGAGTTGATTTCATGAGCACTAAAGGAATATCCTTGTAAAAGGAGACTACCTCCCTGCCTGTTATCAAACCATTGCTCTGAAGCACAAACTGTTCGGAAAGTCCAAAGTGTTTCTTAAAAAAGGTAGAATAGCATGGTTTTCAGCACTTAAAAAAGTTGTTCACTTTATACAGTATTTGCAAGGAAATTTTGCCAGAAATTGTTTTGGTAAAATGGTTGAAGTTCTAAGCAGTGGGAAAAGGGATCCTTTAGGACATACTACACAGCCTTAAAATCCACCTGTCCTGCCCTCCTTAGAATAAATCCAATAACTTCTCATTTCAACCAAGAGAAGCAAAGCCGGGAAAGAAGCCAGAGACATACTTTGATGCAAATAGGGTCAGGAGACCTTATTGGACAAAATCCTCTTTCTTCCATTTTCCTGAAGATGACCTGAAAGTCACCAGTGCTAATTCTGCTCATTCTACCTACAGATGCAAGATGAAAGGCATCAGCATTTGTTGTTTTGACTAAAGCAATTAACTAATATTCATGATTCGTCTGCAGCTTCCATTCAAAAATATATTGCTTAGGGAATTGTGTTTGGCTTGAAGGCAATTCTGTTTCATCAAGGGTACTGTACAAGATACTCCTTAGTAACAACAAACAAAATTAAACGTTTTCCTACTTCTGTAGCCCAGCACCTTCCTTTGGGCCTTCGATCATGCTAACAAGTGTTTTGTTTCTGTGGGCTGGAGTTTTTTAAAGCTTTCCATCATAATTACATTCTAAATGCTACTCCTGTTGCCCTGCCTTGTCACCACTGCCTTGTTATGCCTCTGCTACTTTTGCTCATGTCAGCTCACGCACTTGTGAAACATACACACTTCTGCCACACCAGACCAGCAAAACAACACAAAGCAAATTTCATTTGCACTTGGCCACTATGTACTTTTATGGAGGTTCTTACTCAGACTATGATAAGAACCTTCTGAAAACTTTCTTTTCCTTGGCTGAAAAAAGGTTTACCACATCTACCAGCTCCCTCCCTCCAGGTTTTATCACAAGCCTGGCATAAAATAACCTCAGACTGCGCCCTGTTTAGCTATACAGAACACAGGTAACTCCAAACAGGCAACAGGCAATGTGACTTACCCAAAACGGCCCAAGTTTCTCATCTGATCCTCTACCCAAAGATGCCCATTTTGTACTTACAGACATTTATATCACAGATAGGCTGCTATGTGCCTCTTTAAAACACAGACATGCACTCAGAGAAAAAAAAATCTGTTTAGCAACTATTTCCAGTGTTTTTAAAGACTTTGAAAAAAAAGGAAAAAAAAAAAAAAAAAAAAAAAAGGAAAGAAGCTTTTAGTTCTATTTGAACATGTAGATGACAAATATGTTAAATAAAGAAATAAGGCCATGCTCTGAACAGACTCCCAGCCATTTGGCTGCAGTGATCTGTCCTTGGGTGCCAGCAGCACTCTGCCAGCCCCAGGCAGGACCCTCAACTTTGCTGCAACCTCCAGCCTGGTGTGAGCTGCTGTATGGCTTGCGTGACTCCAGCCTGCTTAAAACCAAAGCTACCAAGGATCAGAGGCGCAGAAGAAAATGCCGTGACATCATGGCCTTTTTCTTGATGGCCAGAAGCACACAAAGGGTCATATTTTGTCAGGCTGTGCTATGAAGTTGGGAGGTTAACAAGAGAAACAGGGGAGAGGAAGAGTGTGGGCACAGGTGGGCATTGGCTGCTTTGGAGCTTCCTTAACTTAGCACTTTACAGCAAATTTTCATTTGAACATTTTAGTAAATTAGAAATATGTCTTTCCTCAGAGTTCGTCTGTGCTTCAGAGTATCAAGGAGCAGGGTGGAGAAAACACTGACATTCAGCCTAGAAAATTCCTTTTAGTGGGTTTGATACCAAGAAAATACAAAATACAGACCTGCAGAGCTATGTGACTGAACATAAAAAAGGAGCAGCTCACTGAGCACTGTCGCTATCTAGAAAACACACATAAAAATTCAGAGAAGAACCGAATGAGAAGCAATAGCACAATTTACTTACAATCTGGAATATCAGCAGGATTTTAGTTTGTTGTTTGTGGGTTGCTGGGGTATATGGTACATTACAGTAGAGCATCAGCACTAATTCTACATGGCAGCTCCTCAGAATACCATCTGCTTCCCTGGTAACTGTTAATATAGTTGTAATTATCTACTTCTAAGCACTTTATTGGGAATATCATTTGCAAATTAATCAACTACAGACCGGTAAAACAAATGACATGCTTGTCTGAAAACAACAGCATTATTTCAAATTATTTTCCTGAGGGCTGGGAAATACCAGCCATAGCCAAAGCTGGAAACAGGGCAAGGAAAGGTCTAAACTCAGCTTAGAAACACTCATTTTAGCTACATTCACCATGAATTTGTGGGTATATGAACAGATGACTGGTCATCAGGAGCAGCCCACATCTGAGTCTCTTTCTCATTTCTCCATACAATCCAAGTTCTTCCAGGACTTTGCTTCCTCTGCCATGACATCTTTCCTTGATTCATGCTACTCCAGCCTCTTTGCCCTTGATCCCTTCCATTCTACCACTTTTGCACATCTCATACATCTTACTGCTGGCTTCTATATCATCGCTTGCTTTCTTCAGCAAGGAATTTTTTTCACTGAGTACCCCATCATCCTTAGATAATGTCCAATTGCAGATTTGTGATATAAAGTCAGTGTGGGATTTGTTCCTCCAAATCCCAGTTACATGCACAACATGTTGCAAAACTGAAGGCTGCCCAAATGCCAGTAAATACCAGGTTGAGCTGCATCTTCCCATAGAATGAAGTAACGTTAATTATTTGAAAGATGTTTGTATGAGGAATTATGAGAACCACACAAAAGCACTTTCCCCACCAAAGTTTCCAATAAACTATTAGGAAAATGAATTTAGAGGAGCACAATAGCAACCATGCTGCTATCAGTTTACTCATGCAGGTACCATAAATAGCCCTTTCATGATAATGCTGTTGAGCGAGAGATTTTTTAAATCACTTAACTTGTAATTCTTGAAATATTAGAAGCCTTGCAAAGTTAATGCAATATTCTAGCTCAATGAACAAGCAATACGTAAGGCATGTTTTCTGTGGCATCTCTTTGCAGTGTCCTTTGTTTGACAGTAGGTCTAAGTGAAGCACTGTCAAATGGCAGACAGTGGGGTAAGCTGATCAATAATTGTGGAGTGCCATTTCTACATTCATGGTTGAAAGCTCACAAATAAAAGCAAACAGGTTATCTGCTCTGTGATGTAAGTGTCCTCAGATCACTGTATTCCAGCACCTCAGCACTTTTCTTATGCTTTTCCCATCAGTGCCTCTATCATCTATTAACGCAACGATCAAGGTTAAAAGCAAATAGGAAGTACATTGTATGGGGAGAAAAATTAAATTAATTTCTTCAGAGTGATAACTTCTGTGTATTGCTTCAGTATGCGTAGAACCAGCTCCCCAAGCAAAAATCCTGTTTTTTGACTTTAGAAATATGGATCTATTTTATGTTTCTTCAGCTGTACACTATTCAAGGACCCAAATGTAACTTTATTAAATAACGGTTCAAAGTAATAAGAGTTTATGTTCTTTAAAAAATTGAAGTCCTTGAACAGAAACCCACTCAAGAATTGAAGCAGCAGACAAACAATTCAGCTGGTAAACCGCTGCAGCTAAAAGGGTTTCTCTTCCTTCTCATCACTGTTCAAGTGAGCAAGAGAGTTGTCACCAATCATCAAGGCTGAACAGCTACTACTAACTGCTATTTTTGTGCATGGTGAACCTTTTCTTAAGGGTTACAGATACTTGACTCCAACAGTAGGCATTTCATAGTAACTGTAATAAAATGGTATTCTACCTGTGGCAGTCCATTCATAATGAACTGGAACTTTGTGTATGATTCATCACCACTGCTTTTACTATTCCATTTAACTTCATAAAATAGTCTGGAAAATTGGTGTGAAACTCCATCCAAACCTTTCAAAATTTTACATTGTTTCACAGACATACTTATAAAACATAGGCATTTGGGTTTATTCATAGAAGGCTGTGTTCTTTAATAGGATGATAAACACCTTGAGAAAACCAAATTGTTTTTCAACAAATCATGCAGTCTCTCTTGTAGATAGCAGGCTTCTGTGAATGTCAGCTAAAGCAAAATTTTTGCTTGATCCATGAAAAAATGGCTCAAAAGTTACCATCTGCAAAGAGCACACAAGAAAAATCTTTTTTCTTTAGCAAAAATGGATATTTAGAGTATGTGTTCATTATAGTATATAAAATTTGATATTTTGGGGGGAACTCACCGCACGCTATAGAATAAAACAGATCAAAGTTAGATCTTTGTTGTTTTTCAAGGGCCTATGTCAGTAAATATCAATTAATATCTGGCCCATGAACTGTTTTTCACATATTGCTGAGACTGAAGCTCTAGGTTTTGAGCGCAGACTGCTGGAGAATAATATTTTTAAGTTAAAGACCTCTGTGCAGAAGTCTAAATCACATCATGTCCCACTTACATATGAAATTTTCAGCTCATTACATGTGAATTAACAACCTCAGTGATATCCCTATTTCTTGCACTAAATATGTCTTTCCAACTACTGTGCATCATAACCTTCTTTTCTCTCATCCTAAATGAACTTAACTACTTATTACATCCTCACTTATCCTCTATTTAGTGCTGTTCTAAGGCACTGAACAGCATTGCATGGCAGCGAGCAATTCTTGACCTTCTTTCTCTTACCCTAAGTAGCACAATGGTTAGGAAAACAACTCCCTAGGGAGTCAAAATTTCACACAAACTTAGCAATTCTTTTTCTGATGTATTTATTCATAGGAAGCAGGTCATTCAATAATCTAAATGTGGTTCTCAAGCAACCCAACTTCAAAAATTCTAATTAAAATTTTCAACCTAAATGGACATTGGAAAAAAAGGGTGCCCCCATTTTCTTGTTATTTCCAAAGCATCAATAAAAATAAACAAGCAAAAGAAATTGGAAGAAATGTGAGAACACTGGAGATCTGACACCAGCCCAGCAGAACAATTCAGAGCTAAGATAAATGCTCTAACCTTAATGCACCTTCACGGTGCCTAGTCATCTGCAGAGAGCTTTGAACAATGAGTGCTTCTGCATAACAAGTGAACAGAAATACCTTGAGTGGATGTAATAAGACAAATTAAAGTTGCAAGGGCAGCTTGAGCTCAGAGTGCTTGGGGTTTTATCCACTAAACATTTGTCTTTAAGATCCCTTTCCTGTGCAGGGTTAATTTTGCAGGGGAAAGTAATGGTAGTAATGGTATGCTGTATGAACATCCCAGGGCACAGCCCACAGGAGCTGAGAGTCCTGCAGATTGTCCGGTCTGCCCTGGCCAATCCACCTCGTGCCCATTTCCATAGCTTTTGCTGGCGAGAAGCACCGCTGTGAATTGGGATTTGCCACACTGAGCTCACAGGAGTTCAGGTGGCAGAAAGAGGCACATTATTTCCAAGTTTGACTTGAATCAGTTCTGAAAAATCCTCCTACTAGTTTTCTCTAATATTTCTTTGCTAGTAGCGGGGATTTTCTGCTGCATAGGACATCTCTTCTGTTCTCTTGAGCTTCTGCTCACTTTATAGCAACCCCTTGAAGGCTCCCTGAGGTTGCTCTTTGTGAAACAAGACATATTCTGAGTGGGCACAGACATCTTTGCTAGCTCTCACACTGCATCTTACTCATTTCCTTGCTCCACTGTGGTTCTAACCTTCTTTCAGATTAAGTGCAATTTACATCTCTTTAACTAGACATATTGGTGTTATTACCATTGCAGTCCTATTGATTGCAATGCTGCACTTAGCATCACTGTTCCAATTTTATCATCCTTAGTCATTCTTGCATGACTGTGTATTTATGTACGAGTTCTATTATTTAAATTAGCATATAACATTAGAAAGGAAGCATGACAGAATTAAAACAAACCGAAAAGCACAAAAGAATGACACCAACATGCTGAAAATAATGTCCTCCTTTTCTTGGATATATCACAACTCAGTTATTTGGATTTCTCTTTCAGGAAATGCTGTTATTGGTTATTTTAAGACATTATAGCCATAAAACAATGTAATCAACCTTGCAAACAGGGAAGTGGGTTTTTTTAAGTTTCATATTCTGCTCTACAGTACCATACAAAAAGGCAAAGAAAATATTCTGAGTAGATGCATCTGTAAAGTACAACAAAGACTTGTGACAGCCAGTGTTTACCAGTGACAGAGTAAAACAAACACTGCTAAAACAAAAAAATAGTTGTTTCTGCCATTAACTAAGAAATCATGAACTTACAGTATGGGAAAATAGTCAAAAACTTCTGTGGACTCTGCAAAGACAGCAATAATGTGTCAAGACATCAATCAGACTCCATCACCCCATTAGATACTTCATATACAACACAGTGGAGCAAAGACCATCCTTACTCAGCCAGAGGCCAGAGGTATCATCCCATACCTGAAGTACAACACAACAGATATTTCTAAATTTGTGATGTGTCAGCTAAGCCTGCTCCCACCTTTGGCTCAACTCTTTCTGTTTACACCATTCTCATTCCCTTTACAATAAAATTCCAAAACAATATGCCACTAAACACTGACTGAACCTTTCCAGAACCCGTGGTTGCTACTACTTTTAATTGCCCAGCAAAGCTAAAGAAAAAGCTTACAATAGTCCTAAATGCTCACTGGTTTACTGGGCAGTTTGAGTTAAAGTACCTGCGTACAACAGAATTCTCTCAGTAGAGCTCATGATGAACCAGGCAGAGACTACTATTATTCCTGTGACCTAGTACACTCATAATTCCTTTACTCCCTTGAAAATACATGCCCAGCTTTTCCCTGAGGCCCACAGTGACTTATCTTAAAACTGGGCCAGTCATTCAAAGAAGAAGCAGAAATACTTTGCCTTTTGGAAAAAAGATTTTTTTTTCATCAAATGGTCATTGAATATTTGATAATCCAAATAAGAACATACAGATATGGCACACTAAAATTCAGTAACTTCTGTAATCAATAAGCATGTCATTCAGCAAATCCACTCTCATTAAGAGAAGGAAATGCAATTTCTTAAGACAGATGCAAAACGACAGTCACGTGTCCTTACTTCTTGTTGACATCTTGATCCAAGCGGCACAAAAATAGTACGTCTCATCTCTCTCAAACAAACAAAAACCCCACTTATGATCAGTAGGTGGTCTGACAGCATTTTAATTTTAATGAAAAATGTGCTTTCACAGCCAACAAGGCCAACCAAAGTCAGTCCATGAGTGGTCTCAAGACTGGCTTTTGCTTTAAAGCCCTGCCGTTCATTTCAGTGTGGACAGTTACAAAGCTTATGTACATTATTGCTTAATTCTCACAGCAGGGCTGGTGCAAACAGCATGCTTGGGGGCTTTCCATTTACAGCTAGAAGGGAGACAACATATCAGCCTTTTTAAGCTGTAACATGGGGGCTTGTAAGCCATCAAGATATGCAAACTGGAAAGAGAAACTCAGACGTTCAGAAGGTTAATTATCAGCTGCCTGTGTACTTAGAAGTTGTTACCCACTAAGACCTGACAGTTAACATTTAAACCACTACAAAAAAGAATAATGAATATATGTATAACTACAGAAGTATAAGAGATCAGACCTCCTTGTGCTGTCTATCACTCTACTCATTTTCTCTTTCCCAAAGCACATGTTTTTCACAGAACCCTAAGGAACTACCACTTAAAAGCACCTTCACCAAGCTACAATGAAAAGCCTGAAGTATCACCCACTGACTTACTCCTAGCATCTACCACATCCTTGCAGTGCTCTTCCCCTGAATGGGGGCTAGCAGTGGCTTGGGACATTTGGCATCAAGCTCGTCCAGACAGGGCACACACCTCTGGAGAGGCAGTTTATATCTGCCTCTTGGCATGAAGAGCTAGGAGATGCCTACACTCATGCATGTCCCACCAACCCTGCCTAAGCTTGCAAGGACCATGTGTAGGACTGTGGGGAGCAAAGTGGGCCAACTGCAACAAGTCAAAAAGACAATACAACACCTTATCCCACCACTGTCAGCTTTGGAAAGAAAGCCTTGTTCTGACAAAGAGACAAAATGTCCTCAGAGAAAACATGTTTCAGCCCCTGCTAATATCTGTAAACTTATCCTTTCGATTCCCTCCAGGCAAAACAAAACAAAGCAAACTCCTAACTCCCCCAAAAAGTAAGGGAGCCATAATCCCATTTAGTAACTTTTTTTCTTTTTTTGTAATCAAACAGCTCAACAGGGACAACCTTTCAAAATGGAGGAGATGCGCTCAGGAGATGAATCCAAACAGATCTAACCTAGATGCTCATGACAGACCAAAATCTGGCCTGACATAGGAGTGATGTAGGTTCAACATTTAATAGTTTGGTAAATCAGAAAGACAGGAAAGAGCTGATCCATATAATCCAATGAATGTCAGGATCAGGATTTAAAACTCAGTCCATGACATAACTAAAAGACAGTGTAACGACAGAAGCAGCAGAGGAGTGTGTCCTCCACAAGCTAGTATAGGTTAGCACGTTAGCTGTGTAATTATCCTCTAAGCTATTCGTACTCTGAGAGATTCATCAAAAATAACGCACATGAGAACTACAGAGGGTGTCCACTAGTTTATGACATAAGCAGGACAAGAATCTGCAAGCACAATGCAGGACAAGCTGTCCAGGTCTCGCCTTGATTTTAAAAAGACATTCATGTCTGCACAACAGACAGCAAGGTTAGTTAATAAAAATGTATCTCATCATACAGCAGGTCAAAATGAATGATGTATGACAAAACAGATTTGATAAACTGAGTTAGTAATCTTCACAAAGTTAATTTGGCATTCATAACAACTCAGAATTTATATTTGCACTACCTGATGGAGGGCAGTTCATATTATTATTATTAACAAAATACCAACAACTGATTCAGCCTCCAAGTCAATTCTATTTACAGTTTGTCATTCCATTATAGCAAAGCAGCACTGGCAGAGACACAAGAAAAAGACTTCATCTTCATAAAGATCATTTTTTACATACAAGCACAGACAGGCAAACACAAACACTTTTTTTAATAAAGGAAGGAGTTGCTACAAATTAAAGAAAGATTGGACAGCTAAAATTGAGAATTATGTAATTTTATACAAATTCAAACTGGACATCAAAGTGTGCGCTGTAGAAGTACAGTCTAGAGACTGAAGAATATGGACTCCATACCATCACATCCTCATCCAACACAGCAGAGAGTCCCCATGAGGTTATCTTCTAGGATATCTGCAGACATCTAACAGCAGAGTAAGAGTTAAAGTATTTTCCTATAAAGGTAAGACACTGGATTTTCTATCCACAACCTTTCAACATGTTAATAAGACAGCAGGTATTAAAGTAGGAGGAAATGTGCAATGGGGTCCAATTCCATAACATTTCACTAGTTAGTCATATTGCATACCATCCAGAATCTTCCCAGAGGAAGGTTAACACTCCAAGAGTCCAATTAGTTAAGGAAATATGCTTAAGTTGTGTGTTGCCACCGAAACAAGCTATTTTCATTGCACAGACAGTAGCTAGAAGGGTAGCACTTTTATGCCATATGCACAGCATATGCATCTGTTAAGATTCGGTGAAACACTTGGGTTTGTCTTTTCTTTTACAAGAATCACAAACTAAAATCCACTAATAAATGAGTAAAAATTAAGATTTAATATTAATCTTATACACAACTGTAAGTTGGAGGCTCTAACAACTCTTCTTCAGCAGGGAATCAATTCAGGATTTACGCAAGTGATGGTTTTGGCAAACCCTCACAGAGTACAGTGTACTGAAGGTACTCTTCACAGACTATCAGGAGATCATGATGCCCTTGGGAGTCTCTCTAATTAACAATAAACTGCTTTTACAATTGAAAATGCACCCTCAAAGCCTGGTGACACTACTGGATACGTCAATTCCTGATCCACATGCTTCATTGTATGCAATGTCTTTGGAAATCAAGGGCAACAACAACCTAGAAAATATTTTTCAACATTTGGACTGTTGCCACCAAATCAATAATGGTGGAACAAAATGAATTACAAGATTCCACAGCTTCAATCACAGAAGAAGTAGAGAGTAAGCCAAAAAGAGCAACCACAACTTGCATTGAGAGACTAGTTGGACAGAATTGTATGTAGACTTGGATCTAATTAAATGAGACTAAGGACAAAAGGGAGGCAAAATCATTTGATAGCCTGCGTGGAACTGGTCAACACAAAAGAGTACTCAGCTCCTGAAATATTTAAGTAATTTCTCTTGACCGAGCCAGAGGATTTACACAATCTCCATTCTGAAGGACAGACAATGACTGACACAAGGAGAGGAGAATACTTAACTCTCAGGATTATTACGATTTTCTTGAAAAGCTTTTCCACAGAACTTGTGTTTTCAACACCTCAGGAAAAAATGTTCAAAGTTATGTAGTGAAGACTCATATTGGAGAAGGCTGTGAAATACGGATATGAAACACAGCAGTTTTCTCCAAAAAGAAATGATGTGCACTGCTTTGATAGGTCTGCACTAAACATTTCTGCCTTGTCAAGCCTCAGCTTCGTCAGCAGCCAGCTTCTCTTATTTGCTCTACACTAGCTTCCCCCTTCAGCAACAACAATCATGGAATAAACAAGAATACCATATTGGACAGCAACATGTTTGGCTCAGGTCAGAGGGGAGAAGCCCACATGCTGGAGATCCTCTGGGAAGCAAGAAACCTGTACAGACCACAGTGCTGTCTAGCAGAGCACCAGACTGCTTCCTCTGTTCACAGACACAGCCTTAAAAAAAGACCAATCTAGCAAAATGGATTTACAAACCCGCTGGATTTGTTCTCCAAGTATCTTTAACCCATCCCCACAACTACATACTCTGACTTAAATTCTATGGTCAGCTGTAGCATCAGCTATAGCTTTAAAATAATGCATTTTTCTAGTGCTCCCTAAAACTTCTTAAGTGGTGGTATTGAGGATAGAGTGCTTATTTTACCATTGATGCTTCTCCTGTAACCAAGCCTATGTCTGGAATAAGGAAGTCCAGTATCACAGCTGACCTGACCCTTGTGGGAATGATGACTCGTGCTTACACCCATATCACTACTGGGTACACTAGAGAACATTACATTAAATTTTCATAGCTGGTGCTTAGGTCAAAGAAACCACAGCAAGCTACAATACAATCTGCTGCTTTTTCATAAATGAACGGGGAGCCAGGGAAGCTCATTACCACTTACAAACACAGACTCAAAATGCATATAAATGATACTGGGCCATTTGAAACACACTTCCAACAACAACAGACAGGGACAGTAATTTTAACCTTGCATTACTGAGTTGTGATTTCCAAATATGATTTGCCATCTCCTGCTTCCATCTTCTCCCTACAAAAAGAATAAACTAACCAAATAAGGTTGATAGCTTTAAAATCAAAAGTAACAAGCAAAATATTACCTTGTAGACTAAACTAAATACATGACTCTCCAAATATCCTTTACTCTTTCCTTCTGCATTCATTAAAGGATACAGCTAGCTCTAATACAGGAAATTATAGACCTCCTGTAAGAAATGTATGTCAGGTGCCAAAAGCATTTAAATTCTATCTTTTTCCAATTCATGAAGCTCACTGTAGCATTGTATTGTTGCATTATTAGATTTATGCATTTAGCAAGCAAGCATATTATAAAAGTGGCTGTAAGTAATTACTCTTTTCTAACAGCAGGAAACACAGTATTGTCCATGTTATGTCATTTTTATGAGAAAAATAGTCAGTGTTTTAAAAGAGACTTCAATGCTTATAAAAACATCCAAATATCCCATTTATTAATAAAACATAGTCCTAACTTGTGGGAAGAGCAAGGCAGACAGGCACTGAAGGCAAGTGACATAGCTCATTCATAACAGCATATCGATTATCAGACTCATCCAGAAAAGCTTATTTATGTACTGACATAATTTGGGGATTATGTCGTGTAGGACACATTTTTTAATGATTTTGAAAACTAAGAAATTCAAAGATAATTTCTTATTCTTTGTTAACTGTTTGGTTTGTCCTCTTGAAATACCATATATATACCATATATATGGTATGTTCTGTCAGGAAATTGTGATGATGTAACATTTGATTAGTCTAATTGCTTAATAGTTGTATGCTTAACTTTCCATGTGGAGCCTTGCAGAGAATGGTTTCAACCCCAAAATCCTTCTTTCAGGACATCTGCCAAATGCTCCTTGTTGGAAGTGTCTCTCTGCCCTGGGAGTGCTGGCACTCACTATACAGAGCTCTGAACTTGGTAGGTGGCTCTAGTCTTTCTTCAGAGAGTTTCATACAGGGCAGCACAAGTTTTGCATGTGAAAGGTGTCTGGGATACAGCCTTACACATACTATATGAACCTAAGTACCTAATCCATCTGCTTCTCACATTCATGACTCTCTGCAAACACTTCAAAGATGGTACCATCAATCTCCGATGTTCTTTTTACTCACTGTACAAACAAAGTTAAATAAACTTTCTGAGTTGCCTGTATTTGGCATGGTGTAACTAGATCCCAGGGAAATTTTTATAAATTTTCTAGTTTAAGTACAAAGTTTAAACCCTGTTACTAAGGCAATGGCACTTGTGGTATTTGAAACACAGGAAGGGACTTCCTTCAATTATAGACAAAATAATCTCTTGGTCTGTTTAAATACTCAAACCCTTGCTCACATTTCTCATGCAAGAACTTCACTGAATGTAAGCAGGTTATGCAAGCATGTTGGGACTGAGTCTACCCAGGCTTGCCTCCCCAGGAGATTACATTTTATCAGCTCCATAGCAGTAGCATAACACAAAATAGTGCAGAACTGCAGCCACGTGCAGCTTCTCTCTCAATGCTACAAATTCTGAACTCTACAAAAACACTGCTTATTCTACCTGATTTCAATCAGCTGATCACTGAATCCAACCAGATCTTAAAGTCTGTAAAGTCTACTGTGGTCTGCTGGAATGGAAATCACCACCAACATATGGCATGATTATTAGCATTTTACATAGCAAAAGTCCTCAGGAGAAAACTGAGTAAATGTTTCTTTTTTCATTTAATTATCTAGTCCTCATTTGAATCACTCTGCTGTCACCAGTGAAGAGCAGCATGAAAATAAAATACCCCAGAAATAACCCCATTGGCAAGGCTAAAGAATAGCAAAAAGAAGATAAAAAGTTGTGTGTTGTGACACTCTGCTTTTACAGATGCTGCTGAAATGCTACTGCTAAATACCTGGGCAGTTTATAAATAAACCCTTCCAAAAGCCTGTTTTGAACAATCACAAAATAAATTAAACTACCCAAAATTCATGCTGCTAATTAAAATAGTCCCTGTAGGAGGGCAAAGTAGCTACAAGGCTGAGGTAAACATGATGCTTTTTTATTGAACAGCAGCTGATTCATTTTATATCCTATTTACATATATTTGCTAGTCTCATCAAAATCTGGTAAAACTCACAATTTTGTACTCATCAGTTAAAGACTCCGAACAGATACTAGTCCATCTTTTGGGACAACAGCAAGCTCTCTTGCTTTTATAGAAAGCTAGTAGCACTACACTTCCATTCTAAAAAAGTCTGCCAGCATAGGAAATTAGAAGTAAGACATATGCAGTCTTTTAGGTATCTAGACCAGAACATTTTATGCCAGTCATAAAATCAGAATTTTAAGAGCTATGAGACACCTAGAAGGGCCTATAAAGGGTTAAATGGACATTATATTACATGGTCTCCTAATAGAAAAGTTGTGTTCATCAGAGAAATAAACTGAGCACTTACCATGGTGCCAGGAGCAAGTCACTTAAAAGTCACTTTTATTCAGAAATAATCATTTAAATTTTAATAGATGATACAGTTTCATTTTAACCAGCTGTTCAAGATGAATTTTTCTCCTAACAATACAATTTAGAAAAAACTCAATTCTTAACATACGAGTCACCTAAAAAGTCAATCTAAATACACCTCATGACAAGTGACAACCTTGTCATGGTTGGTTGCACAACTTGCATCACAACCTTATGAGGCTGTGGAAGCCCATGAACTGATTGAGCTTACCTGGCCTAAAAAATGAGCTATGGATACAGAGAGCACTCTTTTTTATGCCTTTATAATAAGAATAAAAGGGGAAAATTAAAATCTGGACCAGGCAGACAGACCTCCCCACCTTGTACTGGCAGTCAGCACACAAGGCACTGGTGCATTTCAAGGTCTTGCAAGTACAAGGTCTCATTAGATACAACATCTTTAATAACGTAGCAGCAAGCCACTCTCAAGATTGTCTTTTACTCTCTATTCCAAATAGCAATTGAGAGCAGTCACAATGCCCTTACTTCCTCTTGGGTGAGCAAAATGAATTGGACCCAGGGAAGATTTCTCCAGTGTAGACCCTTGACCACAAAATTTTTTTACTGATGCTTTTTTTACAGTAACCTATGGGGCAGCTTTTCCACAATAACTTAATTATTTCATTTCCCTTTCTACTCTGGACAGAAGTATTTATTAGACTGACATCTGGCAGGGAGGTTGCAGTCTGCTCACTGGTCCTTATTTTTTTAAAGAGATGAATGAAGCACACCAACACTTGGAGCAGTGGTGGCTGCTTAGCAAACCATAAAACAGCTGTGCAGGGGAATCTCCCATTATTTTTTCATGCCTGCAATGTGCTGCAAGGACTTCACCATCCTTTCCTTTCGCTCACTTACTGGCTTATTTGCAGAAGTCGGTGGTCTCCTCTCCCTCTCCCCAGGCTGCCCCTTCTCTTGACTCCACTAGCTGACAGAGAACCTGAGGATGCACTTGGCATAATATTTTGGATAGTTAGCTGCTGGAGTGATTACCTCAAGCTCTGGTACACTGCCCGTCATGGTATCAGTATCCAGTATCCAGTATTTGCCATAAGACAGAGGCTCTAGCACAATGATGAACTAATTCTGGTGAGCTCATGTAGTATGTTTATGTGATGGATCAAGGCACTACCATCACAGACCTACATGCAAATTTGCCTCCAAACCCAACTCCCACATGCTTTCACGCTTCAAGGAGAGCAAGAAGCAAACCTTCAATGAAGAGATGACAGTGCCAAAAACCTGTAGCATTTTATCAACACAGATTTTGCCCTTATCCTTTGCTGAATTCCTTTAACAAGCAAAAATTCCTGTGGATGAGCAGTGGAGACAAAATGACTCCCTGACAGAGGTCTGACAATGGGTTTTGTGCACTAAAACCCAGCACTGGGAACACTAAGTGCTCCAGTAACGCTGAGCCAGCCCTCTCCATATCTCCAGCTTTCCACAGCCAGGCCCAGAATGCACCTCACTTCCTGATATTCAGTTACATCCTGTCAGCTCTGCAGTGAGGCCAGGACTCTCCTTAAGAATAAAAACAAGTTAAAAGATTTATGAAGTTCAGCAGCTGGATCACATTACATGTTAAGCAGTCCCCAAGCCAGCACAAGAGGCTGCTTCTAGTCAGCTTCCCATGGTGAGCTCACTCAGGTAAAGGTTTACTCAGGAGCAGGTAGTGGATGCACACCCAGGTCATCAAATGATGTTCCCCTCTATACTGCAATGGCAGGGCAATCCTCATGAATAAGGAAGTGGCTCTCTTACTTCAGGATAAAACACATAAAAAGGACTTGCATCATATGAACAGAGACTGTTGCATTGCATGACATGGAGACTACTAATTTCAGGACATTTTGGAATGTGACATTTCTCTACAATACACTGAGTCCATATCCTCCCAATGCCACATGATGCAACATCCTTTAGCCTAACATCTCCATGGTTCAGCTGCCACAGTGGAAACGCATAGGAGGGCTGGATTTTAAATTATGTGAAAGCAATCCTTATGTAAAATTTTCAGTGTGTCTTCAGAAACTCTGTTTTACACCCAAGTTTTAACTGTGACCATCTATTCCAGTGGTGTGGACAGCACCAGCCACAGCAGAGCATGAGGCATGGGTGCACTGCTGCCCACACCACTTGCACTCCTCAGCTCGTACAGGCCAGCCATGAGGCATCTGGAGAAACCTATACAGCCAACTTCAGGGCATCAAAATGTACTTGACCAAACACAGGAAGAGGTGTTATGGGGCAATGCTTGTCAACTCAAACTACAGCAGACACTGCCTGGCCAGCAGGCCCAGGTGGTCAGCAGTTCACCACAAGGATACTCCAGGCACACAGTTAGGTAGAAGTGTGGCTGGGTCTCAGTCCTGCATGCTGTAAACCAGGCAACAGAACCTCTCTCAAACCAAAACACATGGTTACAGCAAATCTGAAAGGGACAGAAGCTTTAACTCCCACCAATGTGATCACAGATTTTGCCTAAAAACATGTATTTCAAGTCTTTTGTGTCTTTTCTCAGTCAAAATTCCTCTAAAATCTTGTGGCCAGAAGGTATGTGGTGAAGGTATGCTGAGTTACAGACAAGCTTTTGGACAAGACAGAGCACATGTGGAAGGCTTGTGTTGTCTGTCTTCCATTTTGCACTGCACTTGCAGCAAACCATTTTAAGGAGGTGTCACTTTACTAGAAATCTATGGGTTGGTGATTGCCCCAATTAATCTTCCTGACTCTAGCATAGATTAACTTTTAAGATCAGTTTCAATATAGGCAATTACAGTTCACCAATTAGGCAGTAACACACAACAGTGCACTTCTGAGCAGTTAGAGCACAGACCAGTATTGTAAAGTGCAGTCCTTCAGGACAACCAATTGTAACTGAACCATGAGCACAATCATCTTTTGCTTGAAACTTATTATAGCTCCTATAGAACTGAATTTTAAAATATGAATAAAGAAGCCAGCTATACCTCTACATTTTCCAGACTTTGTGACTCATTCAGAGAAAAAACCATCATAGCCTTATCCATAACTGCAATATTGCAAAGATTAAGAACCAGCATTAAAGAACCAGCATTTTGCCTGAAAAAAGAACTATGACAAGAAGCATATTATTGGTAGATATAAGAACTACAACAAGAAGCATACTATTGATAGACATATCCTATCACTGACAGCCAAAAGGCAAGCTCAAATAAATGTTGTGAATCCACTTCATAAAGACATCAAAAATGCCCAGCTCATGCTCCCATACATGAAATACATTTAGCTTTACCTCTACAGACTATCACAGCTGAACATAAGCCCTGGTGCAAAATTTGCTTCCCAAAATACATCCCAATAGTGACCGCTCGGATTTAAGAGACCTCTGAGGAATTCACAGGACAGGATAATAGCTAAGTTTTCACTCTTCAGATATGAGAAGAGGCAATCAGACAATCTCTCACTCCACATCTCCACCAAACCGTACTAGCAAGACACAGCCCAGCTAACACACATTTTCTAATCCATCCTAAGGCTTGCCATTTCTGACACTGGATTTTGGAAAGTAGCAGCTTAAAAAGCTTGTTAGGGGGATCCCCCTAATAAGATGATGAGGGGGGAGAAAAAAAACCAGAAAATATACAGAGATGCAAATTGCATTGCCTTCTTTACTTTTCTGCCTTTTTTTTTTTTTTTTTTTTTTAGCTGGTGCAGGATGCTGCATAAACAGGAGCCAGAGTTCAGCAGCCTGATTATCATTACAAAACCTTCTCTCCTCTTTAGCACTGCATCCTCATATTAAAAATAATGTTCCTATGCTTAGACTTCTTATTTTTAGTGTAGTAGGAACACATAATCTGTGAGCTGTATGTATATTCAATAGCACTGTCAAGTAAATTATTATGGCATGTGTACTTTTCCCTCCTTTTCTGATTTATAATGGATTTTAGCATTGTTAAAACTGCAGTTAGTCTGTCTATAGTCTCATAATTCTTCTCTCAGTCAAATGAAACTACAGTCTTGCAATTTTTAAACCAAATTACTACTAAAATGTGCAGAAATAGGAATTTTAATAAGACTTCTATGCTACAAACATTTTAGCTCAGAAATATTTGGAGTCAGTCTCTGAATAGGATTAGCTTCTGCATATTTTCTTCTAATTTTACATAAGAATGAAATACAGGATCTCTCACCATAATTAAATTTGAACTACTGAAGATTATGACTGTGAAAGTACTCTACATGCACTCTACTCCTCACAGATCACTCAAAAGTCAGTAGATTCTGTAGCCTACAAATAGAAAATGCCAACCTCAAAGTCTACAGTTCTTCAAACCTCAACTTTCAGAAAAGCTAAAATACAAGCAAGGCAACTGCTGGGCTAGAGAGAAACTCAGAACAGAAACTTTTTCTTGAAGGCTTGGGATTGTTCACATTGCATGTCAGCAGGTAAACTAAAAGTATGCTGTGTTTTGATGGATTTTCAGATCATTAAATTAATGATGATGATCTGACTGATTAGGATAAGCAAGACTTGGGATTCTTCCTGCATCAGTAAGGTCAGTAATAGATCTGCCACTGATTTTAATGAGATGAGGACTACACCACTGATGAAGTGCAATAAATGAAGGCAAGACCATCAGAGTGGAAAGACACAAGAGCAGATGCTTGAGTGGAACAAAAGGATTGAAAGATAAATTGAGAGCAAAATCAGAAACAACGTTACTTGCCACCAATACCATTAATTGTCACCAATCAGCCCTGCAGATAACCAAAACAGTTATCTCAGCACAGCACTTTGAAGTGCACTAAAGAACATTTGCCTTTATGTTCTTATGGTTAAACAAAAAAAGTACATACCTAATTACTTGGATACTCTGTTACAGCAAAGGTGGCTTCATTTCATTCATCCTAAATCTAACTCCTAGTCTCTCTCTTTTTCATTATGTATATATTTCACACAAAACAACCCCAAATAACCTAAAAGCCAGGTAATTCCTTCTGTCCTCATACATATAAACTTCAAAAATGCTTCACGGATTCTGGTTCTAGAAGCTTCAAGGACTTCAGCTCCATGATCATCTTTCATGACAACATTGCCAAGCACTGGATCCAGCTGTTTTTCTACTGTATCTGCTGCTGTTTCCAGCTAACAAACCAGCCTTGTATAATGCAGAATTTCACACAAATGACTGTCCAAGTGGAAATACGGCAATAAAACTAAGATTACTGCTGCTGTCTCACATAGACAGTACTCACCTGAACAGAGACTGTTGTGTCTAAGTTTAAGTGTTTGTCTCTATAGTTCTAATTATTCAAGTTTCTACTGTCATCCACAATGGGAAATTAGGTTCTAAGAAAATTTCTACCCCTGAAAGTTACTCATTAACTTGAATTTCAGCTTCTAGCAAGTTCTGGCCTAGCAAAAGACAGATGGTATAAATCCAAACAAACAGCAGTGAGAGAAAGCAGCTTTGTTTGAGCAAAGCAAAACATGGTTGTAAGATACCACCTTGTCCAAAAGGTGCATCTTAGGCAAACTCCTACAAAGCTTCCACTCTCTGCAGGAAACCATTTTCACCCAGACTGGGAAGTGCCCCTGTAGGAGAATCCTGCCTAGTACGTGATATGTTTGCATCTAATAATAGTTACAGTGCCAAACTGTGAGCTTCAACCACAGCAACTCCCATATTGTGACAAGGAAATAAAATTCCCTATTATGGGAATCCTATAATGTATTTAATTATGTAATTATATTTTATTGTATTAGTGAGTGGTTGGGCACAATAGCAACTGCTGGCATTTCTGCAAATTAGGACCACAGAATTCATTCTTTCCAACAGCTGATTATTTTCTATGATTCTATGGGGTTTTTTCCTAAGCTATGGAAATGATTCTATTTTTGGCTTATTTCTCTTAAACACTCTCCAACAACCAATGATCCCCACTCTTGACACCAAAATTCACAAGAACACAAAGAATTTCATTTTAGCAGAGTCACCAGGCCAAATTAAACCCTAGCATATACTCTAATAATTTATGCAAACACAGGGTGGTGATGTTTACATCTAAGTTCAATTTGACCCCCATCAAACTACCATACCTAGGTTTGTTTCATTTTTTGCACCAAGTGTCCACTGCACTGCAGAGTGCTTAAATTCAGTGCCTGCACTCAGAACACAGTATACAGTTTCTAAGCATCAAACACCAACTCCTACTGAACAAAATGGTATTACATCTCCATGCCCTAATGGCTGGCAAGTAGGACATGCCACCATCCTCCCTTCTAGCCCAGCGCAGGCTTTTCCTGATAGTCCCTGACATGAGCTCACACCTAGCAGTGAGACTGAAAAGGAATGCAGGCAGAGATGAGCAGTACCTCCTCCTTACCCTACCTGCTGCTTTCTCCTCTGGCCAGCACTGTCATGGCAGAAATGGGAAATTCATTTCAGCCAGGAACATTTTAGTAGCAGGGCACATGGAAAGACAGAGATGTTAGAGTTGCTTGAATCCAGGAAGGAAAATGGGACTAGATTTGTGATGCACAACCTACAGTAAATATACACAGCCCCACTTTATTCCACATACAGAACTTCCTCTGACATCAGGGACACACACATGCTTCAGGGCTACAGGACAGCTACAGAAATATGATCTTATAATAAACATGAGTACATTTATATACATAAAAAACAAAATACTGACTTGGTAAAACGAACTAAATAACCTTTTACTCAATCTCTTTTTTCATGCCTTAGCATACAGTCTGTGTTAACATGAACTCTAAAAACAAAAAATGAAATGCATAATTGTTTACAAGATATAACATATAGAGTACTTCCTTTTCCTGAAATTTTTCATGAATGTGAACAGAAGTAGAGGAATGCAGTGAAATAGGGCTTAATAGGAAAAGTGTATCTTCAGAATGAGAGATACGGACCAGCTAGAGAAGATTATGCGACCAACATTTCCAGCATGAAAATGAATGGAATGCTTTTAACTCTCAGAAGCTGTGAACTCCTGGCAGTGTGGCTACATCAGCTTATTTCAGTCAGCCACCATCTTTACCTGAGAGACCTTCCAAAGACACTGTGTTTAGCCCTGTGCTCATTGCCTACACGTATCTTTTAGTACTCCTGGTGAAAACATGGGTAAGATTCAAATGCTCTGTATTGTAATACTAAACACTACCAGCTTGTCAAGTTAATTTCCACAAAAGATATAATACTATTAATTACCCTGCTTCTCTCTCTCACCTTCTTTTTCCGGAGTGAGCCTCACAATGAAACTCTTGACTTCTATTCACATTTTGACTACTGGCTGAATCACATTTACACTGCTTAAAAAACTCACATTAATCCGGACACACTCTGTCTACCAGATGGGTATGCTTTTCATTATAACAGCTGAACAATCACTTAAAATCACAAAAATAGCAACTTCACTTTGCCTGTCCTATACAGATTTCATACAGCCATAACACATTTGGCTAGCATTTGACTTCAGCTAGCATTCAGCAAGCAATTCACCTGCTGACTTTTTTTTTTTTTAAGCAATCTAGCAGTGGATGCCTGGAGTCGCTTTTCTTTATCTATATGACATGATGGCATAGACAGAAATTACTGGATTAGGAAATATTTCATTCCTGAAATGAAGTTAGAGGGTCAGTGTCTAAAATGAGTCATTACAGATCTCTGCTAGAAGATTAAATATTATCAACCAACTGAAAACCATTGATATTAAATACGCAATTATTCCGCAGTATGTGATTTCAGTATATTCTTCACATCACTTATTTCCACTCTGTAAGTGCTACCAACCTTTTTCCAAACTAAAAACAAGTAGAGGAGGTACCTAAACTAGGAAATATGCTACAAGAAGCAAACTGACAACGGGATTACACTGAGGATTTTCCATCTAGAGGTTTCTGGTGTTGAAAAGGGGGAGCATGCAAGTATCTTATTTAAAACTCTATGATTAAAAGAATAAGAAAAAAAAAAAGGGAGAAATAATCAAGATCTCAGTTCTCCTTCAAAACAAAGCAGAAAGGCTGTTTCTCCATATTAAAAAAAAAAAAAAAATCAAAATTAATACACATTACCAGGAGGAAAAAATACAAAACAACATGTGACACGCCTTGTTATAACCCTGTTTTGACATCGTAATTTCAATTAAATAGTCCAAATAATTCTAGAAAGCATCTTAAAATGCAATAATGGGCATTATTTAATGTCAAAGAGAAGAGAATCCTGATGGGAATGATATGGAGTCTGACTGCCTCTTAAGGTACACTGGCTGTGGACAGGCACTACTGATACCATTTCAATGTTCAAAGTTGGAATAGCTTACTCTGTTACGTAATTAATAACATATGACAGACATGCAAAGAAAGATGTAGGATCAGCTGGTTTTATCTCGTGTCTCAGGAACTTCACTCATATATCTGAACAGATTTATTATTTACTTGCCTGTTAATAAAACTAGCAGCTCTACCAGTCAGTACTTTTTTCCCTAAGCTTTTGAACTCCACTGAGATTTGGAGGCAATTAACATTCACCAGTAACAGAGCAATCAACACAGGGGTATCTAATGGGACTGGACAGAATCCAAAAACAGGTATTAGGATAATAGTGAGTCACTGACATAAGGTTATGATGGTAATTTTGGAGGGGAGAGCACCAGTGAGTTTTCAATAGCAGTGTCTGTGATTGCTGTCACATTAACATAACATTCTTTTCTATATGGCTGTCTTCTGAATCTGAAACGTGTTTAAAACTGAAAGCAGCTGACAACACCGAGAATTAACTCTCTATTGCCTATTGTGAAAAAGCTTGCTCAACTAAATTACTTACACAATGGTTTCCAGATGCTTTTCTTCAATGAACAAATAAAAATAATAATTTTAAAAACGCTGAGAACTACAAGGGGCTATACATGGTTCATTTATGAGTGGTACATTTGGAGAGAGATTTAGTTAATCCAAGCATTTTTAAGCTTAAAAATCCAGGGATATTCCTGGAAGCAGCATTCACTCGAGGTATGGCTGCTACCTAATCAGCTCTCCAACTAAGCAGGTTTAAGATGCAGGCTGGATCCCATAAAAAGGCTTGGGCACCTACAAGTAGTCTTTGCAATGCATACATTTTTAGAAAGTTGGCCCCAAAAGGGAACCTGAAATACAGGGGTATTGTCCCCAAGGGCATATAGGAGCCAACCTCAAAAGAGCACTGGAGTGTAAGAAACCTCAGAAGACTCATATCAAGCATGTGCCTACATAACCAAAGAGGAAAGCTTACTGCTGAGTATACTCAAAGCCTTATCTCCTTCCAAAACTCCCTAAAACAAGGCACCAGGTGACTACATCCATCCACAGCCCAGAACCTTCTCCTGAGCATAGGCACCTACTCCCATCCTCTGAATGCAACAGCAGCGGCAGCTCCACACAGGACCATCTAGCAAAGAAGATGTTGTCAGTAGCTGTGTTATGTCATACACTGATGGTAATGGCAACAAAAAGGTGGGACACTGGGATCCAAATCTTTTTCCAGACTGAGAGCACAGATTCAAGCGTATGTCTTCTGTGACAGCATCACTGCCAGTAGGCCACAAATGAAAGTGCTGATGGATGAGCATTTTCCTTTGGCAGCTGTGCCATCAGGGAGCTAGGCACCCTAGGACAGGATGTGGAGGGTCAGGAACCACAACATAAAGGACAGTCTAATTTTGTAGCACCATGATTAGAGTAAGGGGTATTTCAGATGGGTACTGCTAGGATTAAGTGGCCTTGAAGAGGAGTGCAGACCTATGTGTCCAGATTCATTCTGACTGCACATTATTTCACAGAAGTTAAAGGACAAAACCAAGAGGCCAAAACCAGCAGTATTAAACAGAATTGTTATTTTTCACAGATTAGCAGGTCTGTGAAAAAGGCACTGTGCAAATGTAGCCTCTTCTACAAACATATGGCATTTGCTATCAGCACCATATGTAGCTTCTGTACTCAGCGAAAGAGCATCCATTCTCGTAACATCTATGCTGTATTTATTAAGTTATGCCTTGCCTTCCATAAACATCCACTGTTTTTGCAATGACATGTTCTTTATACAAAAGCCACTAGAATTTGCCAAGTAAAAGCTAATAAAAGAATGGAAAGGAACTCAGTGTTTGGCTTATAGGGTTCATTTCACTTCATCCTCCATCCAAATGCGGACATCAGGGTGGGATACATCAAACATTTCTCTCAGCCAGCAAACCAAGAGCAGCATATATAAACTAACTAAAATGACAAAAATATTTAGCTTCTCACCATGAAAGGCTGGCACAATAGCATATAAAACATATGGATTACACAGCTTTACTCTCCTAGTCTGAAGAATCATTTAAAATTTAAAGACATCTACATGGCATTAGACACACTTCCAGTTGAAGCTGTCCATAGTTTTTCAAAGGCTGAATGTGCAGACACTTCACTGAAGGACCAGACTTCTAATGCTGAATGATAATGGGAATTAAGACAACTTCTGGTTTTGGGAGTTGTGCCTTTATGGTGACCTAAGATCCACTGAAGACAACAGCCACATGACTTTCCTGCCTGTTTGAGCCTTGTAGAGATTTCATTCCCATTCCCAAAATGGATGAATGCCACTGCTTCTTCTCCAGCCCAGCCAGCCCAGCTTGAGCTGGACAAGAGGTAAGGCTTTTGCTCTTGCCGAAGTCCAAGAAACTGCCAGCAAGAAGGGTTCTTCATGTGGAGCCATTTGCTCTTAATAAATACCCAGCCTTAGAGGCAAGTTTTAGACATTTCTTCAGTATCACAGCAACCTCCAGTTGGGGGTAGCCTGATGTAAAAACACCAGAATAATTTAGGCACACAAAGCTGAAATAGTGTTGGGGACCCTTACATACTTGAGGACATTCTTCAGGTCCCACAGCATCCTGTATCCCACTGGTCACACCTCTTAGGACAATTTTCACCACCTCACCCATATCTTATGTTTTTTACTAAACGTATCCTTTCTTGACTGAGACTTGATCAAGAGAAATTGCTCAGATTCCCATTTATTATTCGCTGTTAATTCTTACCTCTTTACTGACCTGCATATAAACTAAAACTTGGGGTTATTATTTCATGCTTCTGTGTTCCTCCTTTCTCCAAAAGGGCACTTCTATACTTGGAATTGTTTTTGAATAGCTCTGTCTGCAGCCTCTCTTATGCACAAAACAGAGCATTCAAATATAAATTATTCAAGAAGTGTCCAGAAAATACTGACTATTGTCAGCCTTGGGGAAAAAAAATCACTTTAAATACACTCCGTCTTAACACCCCTACACTGGCATCTGCTGCTGGTCTGAGACATGTTACTTGGTTTCAGAGACCTTTGATTTGCAATATTGGTTCTTATGTGCTTACATTAATTTCAACCACCAGCTTACCCAATACTGTGTTTTGAGCTGGGGCTCAGGCTGCTCTGAGACAGGCTATCACACACAGGCTGCTTCCACAATTCTGGAAGGGTGAATATGCAATTTTTATTTTCTTCACATAGAAAAAGGTAAAATAACTACCCTCTACCTGTTTCTCTGTTGCAACAGTTAAATATTTTTCTACAGCAGCCACAGGACTAGAAGATTAAAGAGCTAAGTGCAGTCATCCGATTCTTCAGCATGGTCCCGCCACACGTCTCAATCACTGGCTTCCCCCAAAGCCACAGTGGTAGAGATTAAAGTGCTTATGGTCCATGGTAATCCAATCAGAGCTAGAAGGCCTTTAATCTCTGCCATTCTGTAGACAAACATTTTGGCAAAATGCCTTCCTTGCAGTATTCTGAATTCCACCTGGGTTGCACTCTCGCTTTGACAAGGATTGGGCTCTGTAGGATTATCACCCCTACCCAGAAGGACAACAATTCCTGCCTTTTCCCTTGGATTAAAAAAGAAGACACCCAGCTGCATAGCCTCCCACACCGACAATAAACAGTTCCCAAATTGTATACTAGGAAGCAATGAAAATTCTCTGGACAACGAAAGATTGAAAGAATGCACTTTCTAATATAAACTGAGGACAAAGGGGGGTTTATTGCTCACAGTTCCAAAGAATTCAATGCTTAGGTCAATTTTCCCCTCCTGACATAAGGAAGGAAACCACTTTAACACAGTGGTCTTGAGTGAGCCCATTTTTTTAAAATGAGGTGACAACCAATTGAAATGCTGGAGCAAAATCAAGTCTCTTCAGCCCAGGGAATTTGCATTATGCCCACAGGCTAGCACAAGACTGTTCAAATTCTGCCCTGTCATATAGATAGGATATGGCATGATCTTCCTTGAAATGTTAGATTTATGTACATCTGGTTTTTTGTCAACCACATTACTTATGAGCAGTAGAGGAAATCTTAGCCAGAAAGGCTGGCACAGTCATCCTGAAAAAAAATTCACCTGTTTAACAATAAAAAAGGTATCTTTTCAGTGGGATGGGGTTCTGCAGTATTGACTGTTTCACACTTTTTTTTTTTTTTTTTTTTTTTTTTTGTGAAATCACTGATGAGATAAAGGATTTTCAGTGCAACCTTAATACTCACATATTATCACTACCTTCACATATCACTCCCTTGGACTTATGCCTGTTCAGTGAGTAGGAAGGGATCATCATACCTGCTTCTCACTACAGAAAAATAGGCACAGAATTAGCCTGTTGTTTTCATTAAAGAGCAAGGGGGGAAATCTGGGGAGGGAATCAGTAGGGGGCAAGGCAAACAAAGAGTAAAAGAGAGATGAAGCAATATTATTCTAAAGTCAATGTATAAATCTTTAGCTGTACAACTCCCACTTGCATTAAAGGGATTTGCACAGCTAAAACCTCATGCATCAAATTGACAATACAGCCATAAAGATGTGAAATCTGAATTGGGGGGGGGGGGGGGGTTATGGTTTGAGATTTATTAAATTTATTTATTTGGAAAATAGGTTTTTAAATTTTTACAACAAAAAGTGAAAGCAGAAACAACAAAATGATTCCATTAAGCCCACACTGTTGGGACTTGGACACCTAAAAGGATTTCTTCCATCTGGCAACTAAGTATGTGTCCCACCTGCTCTCTAACAATAAGCTATTTGTAACATTTGGGCTAAATCTATAGGATTAATCAAGGGTTAAAATGCCTTCATTGTCCCAAACCTAACCCTTCACAAGGAACCTTGATTGCAGGGAGCCTGAGAGAAATAACCTAAGATGGCTTTGCCTTTTCCACCAAAACTTTCTAGTGAGGGTGCAACAGCTGTTAACTTCCCATGCAGTCGACAGTCTTTACACAAGTTTTGTATCCTCCTCACACCAACCATCTAAATCTGAGAAGATAAATTTATGACCTACAAAGACAGGAAGACAATGCTGCAATGTTGCAAGTGGAGTTATAGGTGGGCTACAGAAATCTGAGCTGGGATGCTCAGTGTGGCTCCAGAAGAATGCGGCAGCTGGGAAGCTTCTTTCCACTTTCCATCTGGCTGACAGTTGGTTCCCTGAACCTTATGTCAAACTGCTGGCTACTGGCAGGGCGACACCATTGCAGCAGTAATTATTGAGTAAGACAGGACAACTGGGTGTCATGTGCAACCACAGCACTCCTACTTCACAAGGTGCAGAGGAGCACACTGTGGATAGCAGCATGGGCACAGGGACCTTTTATTCTCTGCAGAAGAGGAAGAGGATATATAGCTCTACACATTTACTGGGAGCACTGCTACACCACAGGGTTAATATTAGCAACAGATTACAAGAAAAGAACAAAACTGAACTTTGAGAAAGTGGGGCCAGCCAAAAGTTTCTAGAAAGATTTTAAAACTGTGGCAGATTTAAATCATTTTTTGCTTTTGAGTCACTAAGTCAAGTTTTGTTAAGTACCAAAAAGGCAGAAATATTGGTCAGCATTATGCTGGTTAGGATCGTGTTAATGACCCACATACCATTTGCACTCCTCTCAACTGCTGTCTGCTTCTTGATTATCACTGCCATTAAGCATCCCAAGAAGTGCATCAATGAACACATTTTTCCAATGTGACTCAAGTGACAGGCAGTATTTTCCTCACATCTAAGATCAGCAGATTTAAAAGAGAACAGGCCATGTCTCAATCCCACTGAAGCTGATGGAGTTACAGCAGTTTTGAACAACAGAGTATCTTGTCTTGAGTACTTACACTATAGTGTAAGCCTGTTTCTAAAGCATAAAAGTCCTCCTGTACAATTTTCCTGTCATCATCCAATGTCCTGATACAAGACTTTCACTATGGCATAAAAAGCCACCAATCGCTGAAGCAATATTGCTTGCCAAACTTTCAGCAATATTTTGCTCTAATCAATAATTTTCATGTAACATTAATTGGCACTCTCTTTGCTACTTTTATCTCCATGATTTCCATTATGCAATTTGGCCTATCAATTTACTTAAAAAAGAATGATAACATTTACTATCATGATGAAGAGCTTATTGACAATGAGGATTTTTCACCCAAGTCAATAAAATACAGATTACTGTTTAAAAATTAAAAGTTCAAAGGAATTGCTTGAGAAGCCAAAACTGTAATAGAAACTTATCAAAGCTAAATGAGCAATAAATAAGACAGTATGAAAACTGTCAGAGCAACTTAGCATCCTCATTCTATTTGTGCTTCATTTTATTAGCTAATCAAAGTGTCATATTATTTCTACTGGCATCTATTTACTGCCATGTAATTTTGATAAGGGCACCATCTGTATTTATAAAAGCATTATCTTAATAGCTGTCTAGCAATCTACAAACATAGGTGATATTTAACTTTTCTAAGGGGATCAATTTTAAACCAGGCAAAAGGACTGATATAAGTCAATACGCTCTGCTAACACATCAAGGGCCCTATCTGGCTCTCCCACTGCTGTGTGCCATTATAGCAGCCTTACACTTACACCAAGGAGGTGAATTTGTTTGACACGCTGTGCACTCTTCTTTGCTTTATTAAGATGTACAGCCATGAATTTTGTTTAGCAGGGCTTAGAGCTGCCCAGATTTTAAATCCCTGGCAAAAAAAGGGGATTGTCACAGAGAACTGTTTTGCCACAAAAGAAAAAAAAAAAAAAAAGAGTTTGTTTAAGTGGCAGTGTTAATTTAAATTCTCTACAAATAAGGGATTTTCCCCCTCCTAAAGGATTCCATGGATAATTTAGGGATATAATTTTTTATCTGTTAATATGTTTATTTTTTCCTACCTTTTGCATTGCACTGGTCCTATCAGTGGAGTGAGGGCCTCCCAAATGCACCCCAGGTCAAGTCTCTCCCATCCCAGAAGTGCCCCAACCCCTCAGATGCCTACTTTCTCCTGGCTCCCAGCTCTGACACTCCACAGCAGGGCAGCACCTCTTCAAAAGGGAAGAAGTTAATTAACTTAATTAACTTGTAACTAGATCCTGCACTTGGGTTCAGTCCCAAGGGACAGCAGATATCACTCTGATGTCTGAGGGAATCCTTCCAGATGAGGATCAAAACTCCACCTTCTAGTCAAGTTTGCACAGCAATGGGTGATGCTAGCTGCAAGCCCATGGCTCCTTCGGCACCTTTCTGCTAAGGCACTGCCAGCTTTACAGCTCAAAACACTCTCTGAACATCCCTTTTAAAAGAATTTGAGCTATGGGCAGCAGACAAACTTAAACATCTCATTTTTAAGCAGTAACTAAAGCAGGGACTTTCTGAAATGCTAAAGCAGAACAAGGCACCTAAACTCTGAAATCTCACACAAGAGTTAGCTACAGAAGGCTTTATTCACTACTTGTAGATCTAACCCATTGATCAATGGGATGGTGAAATAGGAATTTCTACAGGATTAAATCCTGTGGGATCTCAAACACATTGTCTAAATGCATGGTTAGGAGGAAAAGAGGAGGAAAATGCAGTCCATGCACTACGTGACAAGTACATATCAAATATTCTTAGACTGATTTTAGTATATTCATTTCTAATACATTTCAGTGCTAATTGCCATCTCCTATTTGACATAATAATTATACAAAACTGAATAACTATAAAATGGCTGCCTTATATTGCAAATTAGTAATTACAGTAGTAAACATTAACAACATGCCATATATAAAATAGTGATTTGTATATTGAAATGAATTAGAATTAATTGCAATATGTGATAATTAAAATTATGCAAACATAGCTATCTAATTGTTAGGTCGATTTTTTTTTTCATTTAGATTTTCCTTTTAGAGGTTGATATCATTATCCAAAAATTCTTTAAATGTGTAACTCAAAGGTTTTTTTTAAAATCCAAGAGGGAATGAAGAAATGAACCCAAATGGGGATTTGAGGAAATACTCATGCACATGGCTATCCATGCAGAGCTATGAAGAGAAAACCTTCAAGAATATCTTCCCAAACAAAGAGGAATCCTTTTCTTGTCCATTCTGCAGAATGTATCATACATAACCCTTACAGCTCAGAAACTTGTCACCAAAATCAGACATTATGATTAGTAGCAACAGCATCCTCAAACACATCTTCTTGCCACTGTTACCCCTTAGGACTTTTGTGCAGAAAACTACTTGAAAGCAGCTGTGGAATATCCACCTCGGGTTGCAGCTGGCTTCTTGTGGACCTGTCTTACCCTTTTCCTGTAGGAATCTCTTAGGTGAGCACTGATGCATATCCACCTCAGACCCTCTCTTTATTACAGCAGTTCTGTACCTCTTTTTCCCTTTTTCTGTAGTATATGTGTCCCTTGCTAAGGAAAAACCTCTTTCTCTCTGCTGATCATCACGTTTACAAATACAAGGTTAACTTCAGAGACAGGACTTTGAAACCTCTTACCTTAGTTTTCAGTTTAGGTGTATGTTTGGTAAAATGGTAGCAACTACATAATGGAAAGAAACACATAGAACACATAGGGCCCAAGTTAAATTAATACCTAGCATAACCTTCATATGATAATGGTAATGTCCAGTACTGATAGGTACAGAAGGTCTGCAATACCTATCACCCACACTAGGAGTTTTAAGGACTGTTTATATTCAAGCCTTGTCAAAAGGAAAATAGGACAAACAAAGTTCTGTCCTGGCAACAATTTCCAGACACTCCTTACTTCATATTTTTGTATCATGTATCTTTGTCCTCTTCTTCTCTAATGCTCATCTCCTTCCCAGCTTCATTTTTGCAGAGCTGTAGAAGCCCTAATGGAGAGGAGGGGTTTCAGACATGAAAGTTGCTGTACTGTGCAAGCAAGGAACAAATTAGGTTGCTAAAATTATGTGATAAGTCTACATTTATCTGCTAAAGAACATCTTCAATATTAGTATAAGATTGGAGAACTAATCAGAAAACAGTCCAGATGCATTATCAGCAACCAAGCAGTGAGAGGAGACAGCCCCTTTATGAAATTGTTTTCTTTGATAAAGGGAGTTTCTTAGTGCTGTAAATCTAACTCACATGAGTGATCATATAGCCACAAGTACAACATTCATTATTAACTAAGTAAAGAGTATGCACCAAATCAATTAAAAACAATCTTTAAAAGAAGGTACATAATTTAATTGTACACAGGTACAGCTCTGCTCTAATTTATCTTCTGGTCACTTGAAAGGGATTTTACTTAGACGTTTAATCTAACATCCATTGCAAAGGGTAATTCTCATGAAATTGCTGTGGCATCTCCTGTATCACTTAATGCAAATGCTTCAGTAACTCAGCAATGGAGAGGAGCTTTTGCAATAAAGACACACATCACAGTGCAGTATGAAGGGCTCTCTTTGTTCAAGTTGTTTTAAAAGCAGCAAAATGTTTCACAGTAACGAGACATTCAGACTCTTAACACCAGCTACATTTAGATGACAAATCACATTTCAAATAGTGGATATACATCACATGTCCATCATGCAGAAAGGAATATGGGCTCCAGACATGTTTTGCATATAAAAGCACACCCAGACTCATGAACTTGCACAGAAACACTAGACACTAACAACTGATGTGCAGCATTAAAATATGCTTATGACATTAAAAAAACAAACAAACAAAAACCCAAAACAAAAATAACAAAACAAACCCAAAAAGCTTATTTGTGGCTCCTGAATCCAGATTTAAGACACTTAAATAAGGAGCCCAGTCATTAAGGGTCATGTAGCTGTCAGCACCCATTAACCACACTATTTGTTTATATGTATAGAGAGAATTTCAGCAGGTACCAAAGCAAAGACACACCACATATACCATATGCAAGGAGAAACTAAGCTTTCTCAACTATCTATAAAATCATGGGGGTCAGCCAATGGGAGGGGAATTGCTTCCTGGGGAAGGAAAATTGACCCCAAAAGCAAGGTGAGAGCTGCAGGAAAAGGCCTTTACAGACTGGGATGCCTGTAGGAGCCAACGAAAAGACATCCACATTTCTGGGGAGTGGGCAGATGAAATGTGAAGGACTTGTATAGTAAAATGTCAAGCCTGAGTATGCTCTCATTCCTTCTTCAAAAATCCTTAAGGCCTTTCACATCAGAATTACTTCCAGTCCAGACTGGTTTTGCTGTTTGGCACCACGTACACAAGTTTGGGAATGCAGTGAGCTGGGGCTGATAGCTCCCAAGGCTGTGACATACACACACAGTTACAGCTGGGGACAAAAGTCATGCAGCTCCATGACCAACTCCTCTTCTTGGGGAAGACCACAATATTTTGCAGGAAACAAAGGCTATTATAATCCGCTGTTCAAACATACATAGGGAAGATGTTTTCTGAATAACATCCCACTTGACATGGACTTCTTTTTGGGCTGTTTAGCAGGGGTTGGGAGGAGGCAAAAGAGAAGAGAAGACAGAATTGGCACAAACACAACCTTCACCCCTGAGTACTGATTTGCCATCAGCATATTACCAAAACCCTGATGAAACAGCAACTCAGTGACAGGCAGCAGAGGGGGTTTCAAGACAATCTTGCTGATACCTGCACATACATTTTCTCCATCTGCCGATTTTCTCTGGAGAAGGAGATAGTATGTTCCCTTACTCCAGTACTCCTCATTATTAGAAGCAAGCAGGTTGGGTTTTGTTTGGTTTGATTTTAATTAAGACCCCTACCAATAATGCTGTCCATCATCTCAGAAAATGGTTCAGGAGGACATCTACTTCCTTTCACAGTTATTTTTCACCTTTACTCTTTCGCTGAATGTATAAAACATCACAGTGGGTACAGATTCCCGTATTTAAAGAACACCAATGTAAGCAGCTATAAATCTTTTTACTTAGAAGCTCTCTCTTCAGGTTACCATTACAATCCATCTGCCTAATAAATGTATTTATAAATGTGCATGTTTTCACACCTCTCTCACCAATATGGTGCCACTGTGCTTGCTAATCATGATACAATTATTCAAGACCAGCAATGTAAGTCTGTGCTTTCCTCCTTGATACAGAGAATTCTCTACCTGTTAGCCAGCATGGGGTTTTTTTATCAAAATATGCTCTTAAATTTTTTTCATGCTCCTGACAGAAGTGAAATGGTTATGTTACAGGGAAGATTAAGATACGTTACTCTGTTTGTAAAAAATAAACCCCATACACAAACTCAAAATATAAATATTGCCGTACTAGGGAAAAGACACTTATGGTCATGTTTGCATAGTCCAAACACCAACTCATCAGTTTGAAATCATTACCAACCTTTAGTTTGTACAATGGAGTAAGTAAAAACGTTAATTTAAATATCTTTCCACACAGAAAAACTCTTACTGACATCAGCATATTACCAAAACCAATTTTCTTACATCAACTCACATCTTCCCCTAATTCTGTAGTACAGCTCTTGGGAGTTGCTACAAGGTCTGTGTAAACTGAAAATCTAAATAACATTATGACGGCTGTTACAGAACTAATTTATAATCTAATACCCTAGTTGAATTTAATATCCTACTTATTTATTCGAGCAAAATATCTGGAAAAGATATGTCACATCATAATGCAGTTTTTATGAAAATGGAAAAAATAAAGTGGAACTTTAGGTACGCATAATAATAATCAGTAGGGACAGGTACAAGCAGGAACTGTTGCCTGCCCATCACATGAACAAAAGCTACAGTGCCTTAGTAATTGGACTGTTTGTTTCAGAATTCAATTATTACCAAATCTAGTATTTTACATTAGATGTGCAAGCTGAAAATGTTTCTTGTATTAATACTATTAGTTCCACAGTACAGCAGCATGTAATTGGTGGACAAACTGCTGCCTCCTCATCAGCCACCTTTAACAGCTCCTTTTTTTAACTGAATTGAAGAAATGAGCTTTATAGCAGTATTTCTAAACATTTTATTATAAACACAGTCATACATGCATCATAACTTTCAACTTAATGAAAATAGACTGCGTCAGTGAATATAAAATTTACCTCTTAATTTACCTTTTCTAAGACCTTCCAAGTGAATAGCTCTCTCAAATATAGTTTTGTAAAAATATTTAGGGACACAGCAGGAGAGAAAACAAATAGGCTAAAATCATTCACAAAATATTTTGCTATTGAAGTGTCATTGCTGGATAAGCCCTGTTAGCTATTCTGGCAGGAACAGCAGTTTCTAAAAACTTAGTAGACCTGAATAGCATATTTATATGGCAGAGCTGAATGCCCAGAAAAAGGACAGCATCCATTCTTAGTCAACTTAATACCCGCTGTGGAGGCCTGCATAAATCAATATTACAGCAAATGCTACACTGTTGCTTAACTTGAGCTGTGCTGCAGTCCAGGCTCGCAGTCCCGCCACCCTCATTTAGCCGACCAGTATAGTCACGTGACCACATGCTCCTGGTGATAGCCAGGGGCAGCAGTAGCACACACCACAAGAATTAAATAACAATAAATAACTTCAAAAAAAACATATAGATCTAGATATAGATATATATATAGATATAGATTAAAATATAGATTATAGATATAGATATAGATAATAGATAGATAGATAGATAGATAGATATAGATATAGATAGATATATTGTTGATTTAACCCAAATTCACCTATTTGGAAATCCAGGACACAAAGACAGAAACTGGTCACCTCTGCTACCCTTAATGGTGTTGCTGTGTTGGAGGGCACAGGATATGCCTGGTTGAGTTTAACAATTACACTTCTCTTGCAATAGTATTTACTCTGAATAAAAACTCTCAAAAGAAGATGAAAGGCTGCTGTCCAAGACAAGTCAGAGTGACAATTAGATAATTCCTCTTCACTTTTCTTCAAAAACCTGCAGTTCCTTATCAGAAACACATACTTCACAGAACTACTGATCGGAGAGATGCTACATCCTTCTCCTTATAAATATGTTCCCAAGGTTTCTATTAAAAACTAGCTTGTTGTTATCTTCCTTCAGGAGGTCAAAGGCTTGTCAAGTACTTGCCCTCCTATGATGTTCCCTCACATCCCCCACCAGCCCCTAAAGGCCTCAGGGCTGGCAGGCTCATGCTGCTGCCTCCTTGAAGCCCCACAGTAGCCAGCCCCAATGACAGTAGGAGCTCCCCTCTGCTGCTCCTGTGTGCACATACCCTGCAGCAGGTTTTTTTTTAGCTAAGAAAAGAAACAGGAGGCCAAAGAGCCTGGTCTCCAGGATCACAGCAACCACACAATGGAGGCGTGGGCAAGGGTGCAAAGAAGTGCAACAGCCATCAGCACTGCTCTTCTCTAATTCATTACCCCAGAGGACATTTCCCCAAGAAGAGTTGGGCCCTGACAGCCCCATCGTCTTCCCACAACTTCTGTACTGCTTCATGGACAGCAAGGTAAGAAAGAAAAGTTTGTCTAAATACAGCCAGGAAAGTGGCAGAGCACTGACCAGGACAGGCTTTGCACTCCAGTCTCTCAGCGAGGTGAGGTTGCAGCAGGAGTCATAAGTGGACTACCCAAAAATGTTTTTAGATACCTCAGTATTTTATGTACTTTATTTAGCTTAAAAAGATATATTTGAATGGAAAAAAACCTGCAATATGAAATTAACTTCCCTTATTAAAAATAAACATTATGCATGGACTCCATTTGAGTCCAGTTAGTCATAACAGACTTGATATAAAATCTTTTTTCATCAGATTTATAAAAATAATGCTCAGGTTATTAAGTTGCTTGACATTCTAGAGAAGTCATCTGGGAAAATGGGGTTAAAATTGGAAGGTGGGGGGGAGCCTTTTTTTTGTGTTTCTTTACCATATTTCTGCTCTTTGCATTTCTGAATTCTACCAGGGCAGAAGCAGTCCCAGAACACTTTAAATAATTATATGGGGAATCCCCATAAGCTGTCTTTAGGCAACTTTAATGTCTCTTTTTCACCAAGGGTACAGCAGAGGAGGGACTCATAAAATGGAAGTTCCTCAGCTCTTGGTCCTTCAGGCAAGCAATAAACTTCCCCTGGCCATGCACAGCATGAAGGCTTCCTCTTCTTTCTCTCAACAAAAGGCTAAAACCTGTCTGCATTTTTCTTCACTGATCCTTCACAAGGGAAAATTATTTTGGACAGCAGCATGGCCAGCTGCTCTTAATTATAAATCAGGTCTCCAGCATATGTGCACAGTACATGGGGCCACTCTAACAGTCAGGAGTTAAAGGTGTACAGGTGAGCCAGCCCTCCCAGGAGCAAACACTGGTGTACGAGTTGAAGGGGTGCAGCTCTGAACCCACAAAGCCAGCCCTCAATGAGTTCAGCTCCTGCACCTTCATCAACCCTTTCCCACAGGAAATGTTCCATATTTGTTGCTGCTGGAGGAAAGCAGGGCTCAAAACCTTCACTGCCTTACCATTTCCTTGCCAACTTTTTCTCATTTGATTTTAAGACATTCATTAATAGCCAGATTTATGGGGTTTTCTTTTAAGTAAAAACAAACATGTAAATATGGCCCAAGGACCAAATGCATCCCATGAAGTTCTACATTATGGCCTGAGGCCACTCACCCCTATTCTCTCTCAACTCTTTCAAATATTTAAGGATTGCAGAAAGGCAAGAACCTTAGGAGAACATCTTGGCCAACATACCAATCACAGCATTATTTCAGCAGAGAAATATCTGGTAATAACAGAGTCCAGGTTTTTCATGGGTGCCTCAAGCACTAATACTCATGGTTCAGACTCTAATCAATCAGACTGATTTACATTAAGTGGTGCTGAGGGCCAAGGATCTCCCACCAAAGCAAATGGATTGCCTCAAAATCCTACCACATCGTTAGATTTTTAGATGTTGCCTTACAAAAGAATTTAGTCAATGAGTTTGAGTTCACAGCTTAAATCAAGAACTTCTATTTTACTGGCTTTATGAATGCTTTCACTCCTTTTACTTTTCTTTTTCCCCAAAGGTTGGTAAGTTTAAAAGAGGAAGATTTTGATGCTGTCCACTGTACTCTGGTACACCTGCATCCAAGTTCCAAATATTAGCAGGTACGCTTGTAATCCTTTTTATATCTTGGGATTTTTTTCATACTTTAGCCTTAGAAGCAGACATGAATGAAAACTTGACTCAGGCTTGTTTTTGTTAGCAACATAGCACCACGCAATCCCTACAGTCAAAAAATAAGCATCCAATAGCTGAGGAACAAAATAAAGGCGACTGCAGCAATGAAAGGAGTGTTAGACAGAAGAGGAATGAGCCAAAGGGAAAAGGGCATTGAACACAGCATGGAGAAAGGATGCAATATTCTTAATATGAAATAAGCATTCACAGCTAAATGTAAGCAGAAAGTACTGGCTACTGCAGCTGAGGTTCTAGCTTGGTAAGCGATGTGTTCACTCCATATGTTCAGCAAGCACCAGCCTAAACCATCTGCTTCTTGAGTCTGTGGTAAAGGAAGCCAAAGCATACCTGATTTCTCACAACTGCTCCAAATGGAAAACACCTACAAAGAAAATAAAGCACTCCTTCTCAATGGACACAAACCTCTGGAGAGCATGTGCCTGTGCTTGTGTCTTGGGTGGGGGAGAAGAGTTCATCTCCCTGTGTTGCATAACGTGCCAGAAAAATGTATGACATCTTTAATAACTACAGGGCAGAATTTTCAAGTCAGGCATGTGCAACTGGGCAAGCCTAACTTAGGCATGCAAATAGCAGATGTGTATGCACAGATATCTGACCTGCACACCACACACAGATAATTCATATTTCACAGCTCTGACAGTACTGGGGAACGTGTTTATCTTCAGAAGTTGACTCTTACTTGTGGAATTTTGCATCCTGATAGCAAGGAAAGTATGTTCATTTATGTTATTCAGTTATTATTCTGATATTCAGATAGAATTCAAAGCAGTCACCTAGAGCAAAAATGACACAATGTTTCAGAAGAAATAGGAGCCATGTATGGTAAGGAAAAGATTTTAATCAATCTCTACCCACAATATTAGCAGCTCTGCTGTTTATATAATATTGTATCTAAAAACAGGCTCAAGAATTATTATTTTTACAATTTGAGAATTAGATCATGATTGAGGGCAATTTAAGTGGTGCAGTGAGAGTTTTATGAACGTGCAGTGACAAGTACGATTGCTGTACATGGGCAAATATGAAAAGTGAAATGAAAGAGCCAGGAAATAACAGAACTGAGAAGCACAGTTGTACAAGGGGTAGATGGCTCTTACACTCTTACATCTTTTGTCCTGTGGTGGTTTGGCTGCCATTGGCTGATCTCATCAGAAACTGAGGAAAACAAATAATGAAAAAAAAAATGAAAGAATTCTCAAAGCTGCTGAGAAAGGAGTAACAGATTCAGGCTCTGACCTGACAAAGTCATGGAGCCAACGTCCTTTTGAAAATCCTAATATAGAAATCTAAAGATGTGACCTGATTTCAAAAAGTACTGAGCACTCAAAAAATCCCACTGACTTCAGTATAAGAAACAGTAAGAGAGCAGCCTTTCAATTGCTAGCAATTCCATGAAACATATTTGTCACCTACAAGATCAATGGGATGGGTAGGTGCAAAATATCTCACAAGATCAAGCTTATCTGCCTAGGAAATAAACCAATTGCTACGTGATATACCCTTTGTTTCTCAATTATAGGTTCAAAACAAAACCAAAATTTCAAGTTCTGCTCAATGAGTGGTACTGACTTGTGAAGCTTTAACAACACTTAATATATGACTAATCAATACATTTACACACATAAAATGCATCTCTTAAACACTTCACAGTAAATTTAATTCATGCACTTTTATTGTTTGAACATTTTTCAAGATTTTCCTTCATTAATGCTGTAGGCTGTTCTGAATGTCAAAACTGCACAGCTCAGGTCAAGAGTTTTGGAACAGATAAACAAATGAGCAAATCCAATTTGATTTTAAAAAAAGAAATTATTTTTTCCCTAAAGGAGAACAAATGTGGGTTCCTCTCAGAATGACAAATATTTCCTATCAGGATCCAAGCCACTTTTACTCTTTTTTAAAATTTTTATATTTTGTATCATTTAAAAAAAACCATACTGGTATATTCATACTAACCAACAGTTGTTCTCAGGAGAAGAAATCTGTTATCAAAGCACTAACAATACATTGCTATATCAAAATGCAAGTCAGTTTTGAACGTTTAAATGGCCTGATACCATATGACCACTATGGAATCAGTCTTTGGTATTAAACTGATAGCAGAGTGTTACTGAACTGCCCTGCTCTATAAAACTTTTCTCATTTCATACCACCGATTTGCTACAGAAAAGACTCCTACTTCTGTCTTTAAAAAGCCTTCTGGTGTTGGGCTTCAATTACAATTTCATAATAAACATATCACTTATTTTAAATGCCACAAATACTTCATCAAAAAGAAGTTAACAGCATTATACAATAATCTGAAACACTGTTCTTCATAGTTATGCATTTAACAGTATAATACTGTACACTGCTACATGTACGGAAACACGTACTCATACACAGTAGAGTAAGTCAAAATTGAAAGGTAATCCCAAAAGTTGCTCTGTGCAGTCAAACCGCAATATATCTTGGTTTATTCTTTTTTCCTAATATGGATTCTGAAAGCAGGATCTGTTTCTGGGTTTGACTTTACTTTTTCCCTGGGGGAAAAAAAAGGGGCAAACAGTAACTTCTACTTTAAAAACACCACTCTTTACCTATGTCTCAACAAAGTGTACAATTAAGAGGACTGGAGTTTACAACAGAAGCTCCTGAAAATTAGACATTTTACATTGCCAGTGAGCCTTCTTTCACCACCAGACCAGGTACGTCAGTTTTCTGTAAGCTATTATTACTGGCTATGCACCTGTGGAACTACCTGAAGAGTGCATAAGTAACCAAAAATAGGACCAAAGAGCATAGGCAGCATCTGACCACCCCACTGGTGCCTGATTTTCACTGCAGATCTGCCTTTTGGATCCCTACACTTTAAAGACAAGGGATGGTGCAAGGGAGGAAATGAGAGAGCCAATGGAAACTGTAGGTGCTACCTACAGAGGACCAAGGCAGACTGGGAGCAGAAACATTACATTGCTGTAATAGAAATGTAGTTCAGCTGACTGTCAACAGGCTCTTTTTTTTCTCTGCCTGTCTCCCTAGATAAAAAGAGCAGTTATCGTATCACAAATAACACTGCTACAGCAGTTAATCTTAAAATGGAAGGGCTGCATCCCATTCATCAGCACACAGAAGCCAGAGAACAGGTGGATCTGAAGCTCCTAAATGCTGACCCTTACCAGACTAATTTCTAATAGTCATACAAATTCAATTTTACTCAGTGAGGAAAATACCACAGGGTTGCTACAGATTAGTTTACAACCACTTGGTAGCAACGTGACTGAGTGTCCATTTTGCATTAATCTCAGACAACCATAGATAGAACTTTTGCTTCAGCCAGGATTATTGAATAGGAGACACTTGCATCTGTGACACATGGATGTAAAGGCAGATGCACAGCTTCCTAGTGGCCATTACCACCCATCCTGTATTACCAGGCTTCATTACTCCAGCCACAACGACCAACATGGTCACTTCAACATTAGTGACCACTCTATTACTTTCAAAAGAACAATTCAGTTCTAATAACCTCTTATTTACTCTTTCAAATGGCAACTTTTATAAATTTTAATGCCTCTCCCTTATTTTGGGTCAATCCCTTTATAGACAAACATTTTAACCTTATGGTAACTCTTCCTGGAAAGAGCATTAACCATTCTTTTGCCATCTGTTTAAATCTACCAACACACAGGATATATATATATACTACTCAATGATGTATTTGCTGGCACAATAATCTCCATAATTTGTAAGAATTTGAGAGACATTATCTCTGGACACTGAATATTTAACCATTTCTTAATAGCAAGTCTAGAAGTACAGACACAACTACTGAGTGTCAGTACAAAGCTTTTTTTCATTCAAAACAAATGCATTTTTCAATCAAAACAAATGCAAATTTCTGACAAATTTTGCCATTAATAATGTTTAGGAATGATTCACGTATTTTCAGAGAAACTTACCTAATTAAGTTAAGGTAGTTCTGCCAGCATCAAACTGGGACAGAGGTATTTATTTGAGAGCTGCCTCATGTACGCTTATGAATGAAGTCCCTTTCACCATTTTTTTTTTTGTTGTTACATGTGTTCAAACAACAGATGCATTTGTAGCCAAATACTTCATATCTCCTGCAATTTTAAAACTCTGCTGTCACTTGCAGAAAAGCAATTGAAAATTGTTCCTTTTACACACTTTGCAAAGCAGCTGGTGAATGACATGCAGTGTATTCTCTCCTGCTATATGGAATCACAGAATTATGAGCATCACAATTAGCTGGAAACATTCATTCTCATCTTCCATTATTCTGTAAGCAGAATAGTGTCTCCAAAATTTTCATTAGCATTATCAGCTGCAAATGATGATACACTGTCAAAGTTTAAATCACATTTTTTTAGTATGCTTTTTCTTTTTCCCAATACTCTTTTCTTGTTTGTATTCCTGTACTGAAAAACAACTATATTAAATTATATAGTAAAAAAGCTATCAGAAATGTTTTCCCATTTCCTCGGTTTCAGGCACCAGTGGCCTCCAACAAAAATACATGCCTTCAACCAAATCTTTGCTTTCCCAACTGAAAGCAAAGTGATTGCTGGCTTTTGTCCTACCAAGACATGTCACTGTAACTATAGGTGAGGTTTGGCAAACAATATCTCATACTGTTATGATGAGAAGTTTTACATACCTAAACTAACTTCCCTGTACTTGAATTATCAGAGTCCCTTCTGACATCACAACACATGCAGGCATATAATTTAAAAATAAATATATCATCTATCATCTTTTAAACATAAAAATTATTAGACTCAGGCACTCTACCAAACTCTGTGCTGAGCCAACAAACTTCATATTGAGCCTTGTAGAGCATTAAGCTTACAGAAAGTAAACCTTTAAACAAAGAACCTGAAATACATATCAATCCTAGATGAAGTTTTTAGCAGCTTAAAGCTATTACAGAAATACCCTCCAAATACATGATGTGGAATTTCAGTAGAAAATTAAAGATATTTTAGTACATGTATTTGACACGGGAAAATAAAGTATTTCAAAAGCAATGTATACATGTAAGATAGGCCTGTTGGGAATGAATACATATAATTTGGTTTTTAAACCATCAGAAAGTTCACTGAAAGAGAAGGCACTGAAAAAAGAGTTTGAAAGCAGCAGCTTAGAATTCCATGCAATTACACTATTATCCCTAACACTTCCCCAAATTTATTTCCATTCCTCCAACCACATTCTCTAGTTTTTAAAATTGTCTAGCTGGAGTACTCACAGTGATGTTCTCAACAGGCTTTTTGTTTGTTTGTAGTTGGTGTTGTGGGTTTCTTGGGTTTCTTTAAAAGCCTTTCACTCTCTTTTTCTTCATTTCTGCTCTGAAATTTGCTGATCTGGATCCAACAGTTGCAGAGCATCAGTTTTGCTTTCCAGTCTGAGCACAGTTAAGTGAAGTCTCCCTCTAGAAACCTCTTTGTAGCTCAGCACTGCACATCAAAACTGGAGCTGGAATCCACCACTACTTTTATGCTGCTGAGCTTATAATAAAAGTTTCAGAGAACAAAAGTAATGCATGTAGAAACTTCAGACCCTGTCAAAAGATGACTTACTACTTTGTTCCAAAGCAAAGCTGCACACAATACTCACTGAAACTTCAGCAATAAAATGCATTTATATGTACATGCACTTAATACTAGCAACATAGGTAGTAAACCTTTCCACAAATTTTCCTTCATTTCATGCACATGCCTAAGTGCCTTACAAATGGAAGGGCAGCAGTTTTAATAGGCAAGATCTCAGACAGGAATCCTTATCAACAATTTTTTCCAGTGTGTAAGCTAAGGCACTTCTAGGAAAACATAAAAGCACAACTTTTGGATGACTGCATGTTTATACAGAAACCGGGACTCAACTCCCCTGCAATGAGCAGAGACATCTTCTACTAGATTAGGTTGTTAAGAGCCCCATCCAACCTGACCTGGAATATTTCCAGAGTTGGGATCATCCCTCTTGGCAAACTGTTCCAGTGTTTTGCCATCCTCACTGTAAAAACTACATTCCTTAAATTTAATCTATCCTCTTTTAATTTAAAATCATTACTCCCTGCCCTTTTGCAGGGAAGATAAGGTAAGCTGGGAGGACAACAGCCTCCTCTGTGGTAGACAGGAATAGAACAGGAAGGAAAGAGCAAATCCATTTCAATCTGAGTTTATTCCCCTCTGCTTCAGTTTCAGTTTACCCTATGTGATTTGTAAGGAGGGAGAATTAACATAGGGGACAGACAAACAAGAGGACCACAAGAGCTGAGCCTCCCCCCAGCCAAAGTGGGATATATCCCTGGTCTGGGGGCTTAGCATCATCTGACATGATGCAGCCCATCAACACTATCAACTAACAACACTATCACTGACAGCTGTTACGGTAAAGAGGATGAAACTGAAAGGAGTGGATATTTTAATTGGTGGGCAACATTTGCCTCTGCATCATTAGTACATGTCTCAAATGCAGCAGATTCCACATATCTGGTAGAAGGAATAATACACACCAGCCACAGCAATTGCATAGTGAAAAGGGGATTTCCGCCTCTGATTTTACAGTCTACTCACAAGGCAAAGCTATAAATCCTGCTAAGGGACATCCTGTGGATTTGCACCATCTCTAGGGACAACATGTCCACAGACCAATGGGCAGATTAAGTACATCTGTATGAAGGTTTTTCCCCACTAAGTTGGATACACTATAGATATCAGTCTCAATTTAATATGTAAACCAGATATAATTTGAAACTTTATTAATGTTGTTCAACCCATGTCACTGACTGAGCCACTTTCACCATGATTACTACCCTGAAAATCCAGCATGCAAGAGAACACCCAGCAGAGAGCCAGGAACATGTACAACAAAAGGAGCTCATGAAGACCTTGAGCCCAACAGGTTTCCAGTGCTATCCATCCTACTGCAAGAACATGTCAAAGTTGTCTGTGTACACCACATACCCTTCTCTCCAGCTAAGCAGCAATTACCATAGTCAGGGAAACACAGGCTTATGCCTTCATTGCTTGAAGTGCAAAATACACACAGTGTATGGGCTAACTTTACCTATTTTATATATAAGTATATATTAATTTTACTTGAAATGGATACATCTCAGAACAAAACCATACCAGCAGTGAGCACGTGGATTCAGGAACAGGCTTCTGTTTCTTATGTCCTGCACGAGACATTGCCCTTTAAAACAGCAATAATTACAAGTTGGCCCTCCTTGACAACTGCAACATAAAAACAGAACAATTAACACACTGACAAGTCAAATCGTACAGTGATGAATAAATACCTAGATAAATATGTTAATTCCAGTAGGATGCAACCATTCTGAGATGATGAAGAAAGAGGCAAGTAAGGAATCTCCCCAGGCTTTTCTTGTACCATTACTTCCTGCAGTTTCTGCTATTAATCTCTGCTCAAAACTAAGTGATTCCAGCTTTTTATTTCTCTCTATTGGAAGTTATTCCACAGATATAGTTAATTCTAAGACATATTTTCATTTCTGCCACACAGCTATTTTGAAGCACACATTTATGCCTAAAACGTCTGGTTTACACAATTATCAGCAGAGTGCAGTTCCTGAAGGAATGTACCAATTAAATATAAACAACTGACAAAACAGCATTTGAACACCCTCTATTTCCTTCTCACACAGGGTATCACTGTGTATTTCACACACAAAATCTTCCACATAAAGCCTATTCAAATGCTACCTTTCCAGGAAAAGATTGCTTATTTCACAAAATGCTCTGCAAATTACTTTGATTTATGTTTCAGCTATTAACAAAATCAGCAGAAACTCTCTTCAGACTGGATAATCAGAATATGGCATGTAGAAAAGGTCAATAAAGTCAGCATACAGTCGTAATTTAGGGTTAAAAAAGAACAAATATGGAAAAACCTTGCTGCCACAGACTGCTGAGTATCTGCAGATCTGGAGAGGAAAAAAGTGACAGTCCTCTAAACCTTCAAAGTTTACAAATTCCATCTTGCATTAAATCTAATGTTTTCAGCACAAATAATTTTTTTGTGTCTGTTAAAAAGCTCTCACCCATATGGCAGCCACACTATACCACTGAAAATATATGTGCTCATGAATTAATTATCAACTTGATAACTAATGATACAACAGACTCCCTGATTTATGCATGCACACAATCTATATATATGCATACATGTGTGCACCCCTGTATGCACACATGTATTTTTGCATATGTAAATAAGTATGCATGGAAATACCCACTGAAATCTCCACTCTAGGTCTCATTAAAATGTCTTGAAATATTTAGCCATTGCAGGCTTGGATATCTCTCAGTTTAAACTGCATATTTACACATTAAATAATACAATTACAAATGGTTTATTAGGTTATTGTTCATTAGTAAGTCTTTAACTAGGAGACGTCTGAAATTGTAACTATTTTAAGCCAACCAACGAACAAGGATGAAATTTGTGGTTTATGACTACTGCAGAGCAGCTCAAAGCTGCTCTGAAAATATGACACATTTCATGCTTCTTATTGAAATACTTTTTGTTCATATTCAATGCAGCAAGTCCTATGCGCAGATTAATTTGGTTTTTGTCAATTTCGGCTATCTTATGCACTGTTGTTATTTATGATTTCATCTATTTATTGAATAAATAAACTCAAGTTCTGTGAAGCTCATATCAGAAATCACTGAGGTTTTAATGAAGTACACTTTGAAAAGATACATGCTTTTGTTTGAGACAAAATTTTAAATCCTAAAGGCAGAAGCTATAGGTACATATATATATAACTCTATTTTCAGGAACTGTTTCTGAATTTTCAAAAATCTGTATCCATTTTCTGTGGTTTTCAGGCACACAATCCCTTAAAATAATCCAAATGAAACAATCCTTCTTGATAACACGTTACTGTTACACAGAAGCTCTACTCAGTTTCCATTTTAGAAACCACAGTACCACATTTCTATTTTCTCTTCCTGAATCAACTTAAGACTCAAGACTCATAAAAACCTGACTTCTTAATTTATTCATCAGCTCAAAGAGAAAAAGCTGGTAGTAAAATAATTAATAGTTTTTATATCCGATCGGCTATAAAATGCTTGAATTCATGAGCACACAACACTTGAATATACCAAAAATATGATCTGAATCATACCCCTGCCCAAATTCTGTAATAGAACAGTGCATAACTACCATTTTAAAACTTAAAAGTTTAAAATAATGTACCAAAACTGGCAGTAGAAACTCATAACCCAATGTGAGTTGTTAGTGTCCTGCATCTGGCCCATCTGGAAAGCCAGTTGGGTGACTGGAGGCTGTGCTGTGACAGCCACCTCCTTCTCTTGAAGAAGCACCACCCTGCACTATCTGGGCTAAAATCAAACACTTCATTTTGACTGTTCTTCTGCATTTACAAGAAAACAATGTTTTCTTCTCCACCATGCTTGGACCTCCCATGTAACACTCACCTTACCTTTCTTCATGAACTGCGCAAGTTACAAGGCAAGTAAATGGTGACCAGGCCCTAACAGCAAAGGTTTCACCATGACAAAGGAAATACAAAGTTTTGCCTCTTCAAAAAATGTTTCTCCTTCAGTGCCACCACATTTAGAAGAACCAGTAGGAATGGGCAGACATTGGCTTCAAAGGCAGGTAACTTCCTTTGTGCAAAGAAGGTGCCTAATTATGTAGGCGTAAGCAGAATTCTAAATAAAAAGCAGCAGGGAAATAGCAGTGTAAGGCATGTAATAATGTAAGAACCAAATTGTTACCTACTACTTTTAACATTAATGATGAAGCAATGGCTTTCATGGTATTGTTAAGGTTGGTAAAGACCATGAGGAAAGGTTAAGGTTAGAAAAGATCATTGAGCCTGGTAGCCCAGCACCACTGTGTCCACTCCTATACAATATCCCCAAGTGTCACATCCACATACATTTAGAACACTCCCAGAGCTACCACTTTCCTGGACATCCTGTTCCAATGCCTGACCATCCTTTCAGTGAAGAAATTTTTCCTAATATCCAATCTTGGCCCCTCTCTGGTACAACTTCAGGGGTTTTCTTCTTGTCCTAATTCTTACCTGGGAAAAAAGACTGACCCTCTCCTCACTACCACCTCTTTTCAGGTTATCGAAGAGAGTGATAAGGTGCTTCCTGAACCTCCTTTTCTCCAGGCTAAACAATGCCAGCTCCCTCAGCTGCTCCTTGTAGGACTTGCACTCCAAATGCTTTGCCAGCTTTGTTACCCTCCTCTGGACTCACTCTAGTACCTCAATGTCTTTCTTGCTGGAGGGGCCCAAAACTGAACACAGAATTTGAGGTATGGCCTCACCAGTGCTGTGTACACAGCGACGATCATCAGACAAACCAGAACTGTGTTAGGCCATCACACTCCCATCATTTTAATCAGAGACAGAACAAACTCTGATGAACTGGCCACCACTCCCTGGGCCCAGCTACCCAGCAAGTTTTTTACCAGCAAACAGTGCACCCTTCTAAGCCATAAGCAGGTCATTTCCCCAGGAGAATGCAGTGCAAAATTATGTCAAGACTTTACTGAAGTCCAGCTAGACAACATCTACAGCCTTTCCCTTACCCATTAAGTGGGTCACCCTGTAACAGAGGGAGACTCAGTTGGTCAAGCAGAACTTGCTTTTCACAAACTCATGTTGGCCAGGACTGATCCTGGGGCTGGTCTCCAGGTGTTGAGCACTTACCATACAAAGTGATCAAGATATATATCACAAAAATAAACTGTAAAAGAAACATATGAAGACTATAATTGTTACGTTATGGCTATGAACAGTGTTCTGGCTGAAAGGTAAGGAAGTTATGTGATGGGCAAGAAAAGGGTGGCATCACTCATAGAAATTAGCTGCCGCAGAGTGTCTAAATGGAAGAATTATCAATCCAGATCATGATGTGGCAGTATCTAATGAGAAAGGCAGGATGCAAAAATAACATCTCAGTACAACTATTAAGCTGGAATAGATGCTGTTTACTGTATTAATGTTGCCTTTACTGGTGTAAAAAAACAAAACCAGAATTGTAATAGGCCATCGTGCTCCCATCTTTTCAATTACGGAGATAGAACAATCTCAGATTCCAAAGCTAACTACAAATCAAAATTGTGTTATGTTATCTACTGAGACACAAATGGAAAATAAATACTGTTAACTGTCACTTTCCATTAGGCAACAGAAATTCAATTACATTTCAAACAAGCCTCCATGTCAACAGAATAAATCTGTTTCATAAATGAGCAGGTAACCATTTTTTATTCTAACTTCCCAAAGGGAAAAAATCAATTTTAATCACAATTGTTCATTTTTTCCCATATTAATGTTTTGAAGCAAAGTACATCATCTGACCTAATAAATACCATTGTACAGCGCTGAGGTTTAGGAAAAAGGAGCGAGAAAAGGTGTTATGAAGAATTATTAAATTCATCTGCTGATACATTGTGCTGTTTTGGCAGTGAAGGCTCGTGTTGCCCAACTGACCCATGGACCACCATCTTTCCCAGCCTTCTTATTACGTCAGAAGATCAGAAACCCAAGTAAGCACCACTAACTACTGCAACAATCAAGAGTTTATAAAGATGCCACCATAAAACAGCAGTGCGTTTTATCAGGATGATTACACTTCAAGAAATTGAGGCAAGTTAAAAAGAAGCTTTTTGGAAAGAAAGGACCCCACTCTCCTCTCAGATATGAACAAAAATATATGTAGGTGGGATGAACTTCTTCAGAAATACAAGACTTTTGTGGATTCAAGAGTACTTTTTCATCTGAGACGCTACCAGGGTGGGGACAGTAAAATGAGGAAATCTGAAATTGGCACCTATATTTGAAATTCCTTTGTGAATCTTTATAATAGATCTTGGAAATATCCCATTTTACTTGCACGAGTGCCCCAGCTTGTCAGAAGCCTGCCCTGAAGCAGAGCAGGAGGCAGATTTGTCAACGGAGTCTTGAGCACCAGACCTTCTCTTTTTTCTAAACACTAAGAGGCTAGAAAAATTGGCTTGATATAAAGAGCAAGAGCACTGTGACTTCAAATTCACATCTTGTCATCCGTGTGTAGACAAGAAGAACAAAGCCCTCATTGCTTGATGTGGGAAAATAGTGGCCCTGCACCCCCCTTTGACTGGGAAGGGAAGCCAGAACTGCAATTCAAATGTGTTTGGCAGCTGTGCATGCCCACAAACAGTATCAGTTGCAACAGAGACAATGAACATCCTTAGCTACATGACTGCCAACTGGCTAAGTGTCACAACAAGTTAAAGAGAGAACAAAAATACTCTCAATGCCATAAACTTATTTCTTTCTAAGGAAACCCATTGTGGAGCTCACAGAAGTAAGCTCACTCACAAAATACATGTTTCATGTAACACAGTGGAACTAGTTTGGGAAGTAAGATTTAGCCATTAAGCAGCAGTGGTCAAAATGTAATTACATTGGATCCCTCTCAGAGTCATCACATCAACAGATAGTGCATTAAACTTGAAGTATTGAGAGGGGCTTCTTTTCCTAAATGAGAAAATTAGGTAATGCCTAAAGGGGAGAGTCAGGAAACTAAAATCCATAGAAATAAAATAAAAAGGATCTTATTAGTTTCACAGGAGGCTTTTATATTTTTTTAACTATCTATCTATATATATATATATATATAAAGTCAAATGCAAAATAGAATGCCTTAATAATAAAGCACCCCAAAACAACCAAACCAAACAACCAAACAGCAAAAATCACAGACACCAACAACAAAAAACTAAACAAAAAACAACAAAAAAAAAAAGCCAAAACCATAAAGTAATGACTAGAAAAGCAATAGACAAACCCAAAGGTCACTACATTGAGTGTACAAACAGATTACAAGGGTGAACAGAGTCCACAAAACAGTCAATTACATCATTTAAGTAAGGTTCTGGAAGTACGGCTTCCAGCAGGATTGCTGCTCCTATTAAGCCATCAACAGTTGGGTAAAACAAAGCAATTGGCCAGGAAGCTAAAATTTTTCTTGGAATCACTATCCATCACAATTAATAATACCTGGAATGGACAACTCTCCATCACATTGCTGTTGTCAGAGACAGGATGATAAAAGAGGGTGATATTTGACAAATTCTATTGTCTACTCCATTCAGGAGCAACAGCTTTCCTTCCTCAGTTTCAAACCCGTTTGCAAGTTTGACCTCACTTAGAGCCCATCTGTCATCATATGACTCTCACACCAGAGAGACAGTATTTGAAGGTCAAGCAGAAGAACAAGATCCTATTTTAAATGTTCCAATATCAAGGTGCCCCAAAGACTGCATGAAGTTTGGATTAATATTTTTATAATTTCTAAGAATTTAAGAGCAGCTGAGCTGGTTCAGAACCAGGCTAAGCTCTCACCTGTTTTTGACTGTGTCTTCAGTGTCCAATCTCCAAAGAAGTCAGAAATGGCATGAATATATGCTACCACATCCTTTCAAAGTCCTTGCCTCACCTTGGCTATTTCTAGTTGACGGAATGTTCTGTTCTTGATGCTGTTTGCCTATTTTGTTACTCTCAACAGATCTCTCTTCCAATTACTTGCTCAGTGTAACCTTCAACCATCATAAACCTTTTGTGCCCAAGAACTCATCAGGTTTTCACAATTCATGTTCCCTAAACAGTATCTTAAGCTTAGCAGTTTCCAACCCCAAAGGTGGGCTGTGAAACACTGCACGAGTTCTGAAAGAAGCAGGGATCAAGAGAGTAGAGCTAACAAAGCTACATTATTATATTTCCAGTCTTGAGGATTATATTGTGCTCAATCCACATAATTAGAGGTATGCAATTTTTACTTTTTAACCAGAAAGTGTACTGGTTGTTTTCTACAACAGAAGTCATGAGTCACAAAACATACAGAGTATAACAGAATATAGAATTCCTTATCCCACAAGGAGTGAGTGCCCTGAGAACCCACCCATAACAGACTGAGTGAAGAAAAGAGTTAGCAAAGGAAGATTAAGCAGACTCTCTAGAAGCTTCTTTGAATTAATTTACTTAGAAAACTTGGGCATGCAGTCTTAAAAGTCAAATATTCTGGAAGGGTGAGGATGGATTCCAAGGGAATTCAGTCCACCTAAGATTATGTTCTGGTCTCAGAGGCAACTTTATTGAGGACACATTGGAGACTAGCCCTGGTAGCTACTATGCATCTCTAAGAGTATTCAGTGTGACCCAGTCATTTACAGGTGCATTCCTGCCGTGCTCTGAAAGACTAACTAAATGATTGGAAATAAGAATAAAGAGGAAAAAATAACCAGTGCATGAAGAAAGCATGTCCAAACGATCAATACTATGAAAGGCACAGTTATTCATATTTACTAATAACTGAAAGCTGACATGCTGTAAGTAATAAGAATGTGAAATCTGCTGACTACATAGAACTATTTAGGGTAGTCAAGACTACAAAGGATTGTGAGGAACTCCAGAAGGACCTTTAAAAAACTAGGTAATTGGACAACCTGACAGCAGATGAAATTCACGGTGAAAAAACTGCAGAGTAGGGTACACTAGAAGGAACAAATTTAAAGCCACTTGTACATACTGATGGGTTCTGAATTAGTTATAACCTCTCAGGAAAAAAGATGCAAGATTCATCACGGGCACTTCAATGAAGACATTTGCTCAATACACATGAGGGGTCAAAAAAAGTGAACAGGATGCCATGATGTATTGAGAAGGGAATACAGAATATGAAAAATATTAATATACTGCCATTTATATTGCCATCACTGCAAATTAATGACATATACTCCCCTTGAATACATTACCTCTGTCAAGAAGGACATTAAAAAATAGTCCAAAGGACATCAAGGATAAACACCCTCCTGTATCACAGGAAAAGAGGGTTTCTAAAACAGCTGAAAAAGAAAGTTTCCTTGCAGACCAATTATTCCACTGTCATTCATGTCAGCCTGGATCCTCTGAAGAAGTGCAGAATACCTAACAACAGAAACAAGACACCAGGCCAGGAAGACCTTGACCTTTGTTCACAGAACAGTGCCCATGCTTTTAATTAGAACCTTTAAAAATAATTACTGAATTAATAATATTTTTCTCTGTTTTTCAGAGAAAAGAGCAACAGAGGCAGGTGATTTAGTGAACACACACACAGGTAAGGATGAAGTACTCCATGCCTTCTTTGATCCAGTCTTCACCAAAAAGGTCCTCCAGGCCTCAGCACTGAAAGGCAGAGTTGGAGAAGGGGATGCCCAGCAGTGGAAGAGGATTAACTCAGGTATCTCAGGAGAACTCAGCTCACAGGTGTCCATGGGACCTGGCAGGCTGCATCCAAGGCTGCTCACTTGCAAGTGGCACCTTTAAAAGGAGAAAGACAGGCCCCCAAGAACTGGCAGAAGGCAAATCTGGCACCTGTCTTCAGACAGAAGTAGGAACCTTCTGAAATACAACAAGAACAAAAGCCCTGTCCTTTGCTTGGGAAAGAATACACAATACAGGCTGGGCTTTGCTGGGAAGCAGCCAGTGGAAAGCCTTGGGATGTGTGGAGCTGAACATGAGCCAGCAGTGTGCACTGGCACCAAAGGGCAGAGGTTCCTCAGCTGCGTGAGGAAGACTATGGCCAGCAGAGAAAAGGGACAACTGCCCTGCACAGTTCTCATCAGACTACACCCAGAATACCACAAACCCCACCCACAAACACAAGGAAGACATCAATGAACTGAGACAAATTTCAGCAGAGGGTTTCAAGACTGATTGGGGTCTGGAGAGCAAGACTTACGGGGAGAGACTGAAGGAAAAAGGCATGTTTTGCCTGGAAAACACACGGCTTTGAGGGCACCTACCAAGTCCCCTAGCACCTGTGAGGAAGGTCACTGAAGAGATGAAGTTGGAGTCCTTACAGAAGAGCTTGATGGCACAGAAGACAATAGGCCTAAGGTAAAATAAGAGAGGCTTAGACAGGATATAGAGTAAAACCTTTCCCTGTAAGGACACTCCACCAGTGGAATGAGCTGGCCTTAAAGGTTGTTTAATTTGTTCAGAGATTTTGAAGACTCAACTGGGTCAGTACCTGAGCAACCTGGTCTGACCTGGCCACACTGTATGAGGTTGGAAAAGAAATCTCCTGATGACTCTTTCAGATCAATTTATCCTATGATTCCCTAAGTATCACCACCTCTGGAGGTGTTCAGAAAGCATGTAGATGTGGCATTTGGGGACTTGGTTTAGAAGTGAATATGGAAGTGCTGGTTGGACTCAATGATCTGACAGGTCTTTTCCAACCTTAAATATTTAAAGATTCTAAGCAGTTATTTTTTCTGTCATAATTACAACATGGTGAAGGAGCTCATTTATAGTATCCAAGAACCTGGAAACCCAAGGAAATTACGTTTCTATATAGCACCAAATCTTATGAATTTCAAACTACAGCAGCAAGCAGATCTCTGAACAGACTGTTTCTCCTCAAGTCCTGTTCTCTTCTGTCTACTTCTGTTCTATATGGCCCCCGTTAACCACAGCATCTCAACATCATCTTTTTTCACTGCATTTCAGAACCATGATTATCTTTACAATAAAGAAATCAGTAAATTCACTTCCATGTGTTATTGCTTGCTTTTCCTCACTTTTCTTGATGTGGATCATTAAGTTTTCATTGTCAAAAGTATTGTTCCTAGTATATGTTTACAACAAAGGCTCGTTCATAAATTGGAAAGTTTGATATATAGTCAAATAACACTCTAAATTACAGGACACAGAGCAGAAAAACCATGGAATCCAGAAAACTCAAAATTTCATTCACACATTTTCCTTATTTGATTTCACTCTGATGCAGTACTTTGTATTACTGATAGTTTAAAGATAAAGTGTCATCTTTAATTTTTGATTTCTTTAGCGCTTTAATGGTTTTCAGGTTTCATCATACACATCATGACATTGAAAAAGAATAGTTTTTTTAACACATTCTCATTTTTTTTTAAAAATCTAGTATTACTAGAAATAAAACACTATTCCACAGAATACTTAAGCAGGAAACAATGTGCCCCTATTTTACCTTCATTCCTATAGTTCATCTACATTCAAATTTCTGAACTTCCCACCTATATCAAACACAATTAAAATCTATGATACAGTATAAAAATGTGGATTTGCTTTGCATAAGTAGTGACCCAGCAACAATGAAGCTGTGCCAAGTGCTTAGTGTTTCCTAGAAAACAACACTACTGGCTTTGTTCATGCACTTTCTTCTCTTCATTTCCTCCCCTATCATAAATGAATGAAAACATTTGGCTTACACACCTATGCATGACCAGCTTGAGATGGGGTCCCAAATTCCCTCAGGCATAAGTCTTATTTTCAAAAATATTCAGAATTTTTCAGTTTTTATTCTTGAACATTTCTGTTGCCTGTGCTTGACTCAAGACAACTTGAGGATCTGTTTGAATACAAGGGATGTCGTGCACAACCTTTCCTATCCTCACCCCCATTTGTGTTGCACCACCTCCTAAGAAAATGTCCTCCATTTTGAAAGGCTGAAATAATTACTTATCCCCTTCTTTTTTTAAATCATTTTGTTAATTTTCTTCTCTATGTTTCATTGCTCACTTTTTCTTCAATTTGATTTTTTTATTTACAATTCTCATTTTAAGTACTTTTCCAACTTCTCTTTCCTAAAAACATAGACAATAAATCATGTAATCAACAGGCACACACAAAGAAATATCACTCTTTTTCTGGAATTATTGTGCCAGGTGTCCTGGCAGGTAAAATTCTACTACATTGCAATTAGTTTACTTAACGAAGTTTTTCTCAACTGCCACGAGATCTAAAAACTTTATATTTGTGTTCAGGGTTGGGTTTTTTAGAAAGAAATTAGATATTGAAAAATATTGCAAGGGCCAGAGAATTCACTCTGCAGATCAATCTAGTTTGGGAACCAAAATCTGATGGCAATTGTGTAAAATTTCTGAATGTAAGAGGACACATTGGGGGAGGGACATTTTCAGCTGACAGTCAGTGAAATGATAACACTACTGACAATATGAGAGCAAGAAAGACCAAAAGCAGTACAAAGATGGGAACCAATGTAATCAAACAGGTATCATCAAAGACTTTGAGGAGCATGACTTTTGAATCTGACAGCATTAAAAATAACTTGAATTTTACTAGATTTGTCAATCTACTACTCCTTTTGAATCTGTTCCCTAATACACAACACCACTCTGCTGATTCCTTAAGGATTTGACTGTTCTGATATGTACAACCCCAGGCTAATTTTCTATATGGGTGATACTATTCTTTTCCCAATGGAAATCTAGAGCTAATGTAAAAAAAAAAAAGAATAATTTATGTTAAGATTACTGAACCCATAGAATACCAAGCATGAAGTTCTTAACAATCCTAGTAAAAACTGAATAAATCAATTAAATGCACAAGCACACATACACCTTTATGCATACTGATTGTGAGAATGACACACCAAAACTGATTTGAAATGATTAAGTCTAGAGTTCATGAAAGATCAAATTCAGATCTTTTTAAATCTTTATTCAAGAATAGATGGTTTCCACAAATTTTTAAGTACAACAAATTTAAACAACAGTTAGGCAAATAATAGATTTGCATTATGGGAACAAAAAACATTAGTAATAAAGAGTATCTTCTTCAGCCATAAATTGTTTTTAGGTTAAATATGAATTATTTGAAAAATTCTGAGAATGAAGAAGTCAAAAAACAACCTTCAAACTTGAGGATGATACAGTCTGTTTGGCCTCAAATATTATACTTCTATTTTAAGCAATTGTCAAAAACCCTGTAAGTGATCAAAACCTAAGAAAATCTCCAGTGACGAAAAAATTTAGATACTCTATTTTGACATCTTCTAAGCTAAAGATGTCTCCCTAACTCTTCTAGAACTCCAGATGGATAATAAAACCCTAGTGTATGGTGTAGCCTTTCTGTGCCACCTAGTCAACCCCTTGATTAGAAGAAAAGTTGCATCAAAAAATGTCAGCAAGGGTAAATCAACCATCTAGTGGGATTTACTCCTATAAAAAGATACTGACCTTTCTCCAGTTACAGCTGAGAAAAACAGAAATTCAAACCACAATTACATCTGTCCACTGGGCTTAGTTAAGATTTTTTTGTTTCGACACTAAAACTAGAGGACACAGAGCTGATAATAGCATTTACAGGGGGTTTTCTAATGATGAGTTGTTACGGCTTGCTTAGGTTTGTACAGTTCTCTATCTTCAGACCTGAACTCATTTCAGTTCCACATACCCAAGCAGACAGAGTAAAATAAGAAACATGATCCATTTAAGCATCCACACGCTGTATTTGGTCAGTCCTGTTACCAGAACACATAGGGGTGGTTTTGCACAGTACTAACAACACAAAAGTAATATATCTTCCTCCAGTTAAAGTGAGGGAGAAAATTAATTTTAAAACACTTCAAGATACTGAGACCTGGTTGATACCACAGTTATGACAAATAGACCTGAAATACTCAAATCTCCCATCTTAAGGAAGCTGCTGATTAATTTGGGAAGATGAACACTCACTCACATTTCTTCCAAGTGATTTTTGCCATACTCATCAGTTACTTTTTTTTTATTACATCTTAAAGATAAATATTCTGTGCATTTCTATCAACTACTATGATTCTGTAAGTTTTACTCTTTTTGATACATTAATTGGCTATCATGAAAAATGAAGCAGAAAATATTATTCATAGAAGTGTTACTCTGCTGTGCATTGAAACTTCAAAGCACTTCACAGGCTTTCCTTACCCTCCACAGCATTCCTGTCAAGCAGATAAATACTGGTTGCCCCATTCTCAGGCAGAAGAGGAGGAACAAAAGAAATAAAGATCTGAACTGCCAAAGGGTTTCATTAAATGAGCTGTTGCAGTGACCAGTTAACATAGTACCTTCCAGACAGAGGTTTTAGACAGCTACACAAATCCATCTAGCATTTTTTCCAACACCTAAGGTTGTCTCTGCAGGCTAGCAAACCATTATTGGCATCTTGGTTTAGGTCAGCTAACAGAATACAACAATATTAAAACTTTAAGGCCATCTCGTCCCTAATCCTAAGTAGTGGCCATTATGTCATTTGTTCCGTAGAGCAAAAGATACAAATGACCTCAGACATTCTAGTTAATTATTTATGCACAAGGAGTAGTATCATGATTGGAAATTATGCAGAACAGATTAAATGGACCACATTTTATTATGGAAGCAAATTACAAGCAAGATTTCCAAAACATGGTTATCTAAAAATAGTCTTCCAATTCCTTACTGAGACACTGGACTTTCTAAACTGCCAAGTGTACAGAGGTTTTCCAAATTAAACACCAAAAAAGAAGTTCAGAATTTCTTTCCACCAGTTTCTTCTATGAAAATCTGCTCTAACTAATGGTGGTGAGGTAAGAAAAATTGGGTAATGAAAGCAAAATATCTCAAAAAAATAAGCACTGACATGAACAATTAATCTGCCTTAAAAAATTTGACTGTAAAGACATTGCTTACATAATTTGAGACGTTGAAAAACATGAATTTGTGTTGGGCCATGTGCTGTACAACATAGTTTAATTTCTTCTGTCACAAAGAGTATCATTTACTTGAATTACAGTTGATGGCAGAAGATGCCAGTTCCCATTAACTACACAAAGGATTCAACAGCAGATATTACTTGATGCTCATGTATTTCTATAGGAAAACTCTTAGCCACCTGGTGCTAGGAGTCAGAATTTGTCAACCGAAGGTGTTCGTGCAAAAATGTATTAGTGACTAATCACCTGAGACCAGCTAGGGTTAATTTAGCAGAACAACTTCTAATCTCCACTTCTTTCTTCTCTCAGTGGTAAATGGACCAGCAGAGACAGCAGAGTAAAAACATGCTCCTGCTTCCTGAAAAAAATATCCTTTTTTACCATGTCCATCTATCACAACTTTTTACCTCCCAAGACCATTATGAAGGCCACATCAGTCAAGGAACCATCCTTTGAATGTAAGACATTCATGCATTTCAGCCAAATGCAGCAAATTTTGGAGAGGCAAACAGTCAAGTAGGGGAATGGGAGATTTAGTGAGGAGGTAAAAGCGCAAGGGTGAGAATCCACAGAACAGCAGTCATGTTTTAATAGCCATTATGGGGTAACAGGCCTGTTTTAAGAATGGCTTGCAGGATGAGCAAAGAGCAAGGCAGGAGCATGTAACAAAAAACAGTTTGATGGAGAAAATAAATGCTACTGAGTAGCACTCAAAGAAATTAATCTTTACAGGGAATGTCTGGATCATTGTACTATCATGCTCTGAGCTGCGATTTAGCTCCTCCTGGAAAAGCAGATGAGTTGCATCTGAGAAGCAGCAAGAAAAAAATCTATAGAATGGGCAAGAAAAGGGGGGAAAATTCTAGGACAAAAGATGAGGAGTTAACTTTCCCCCCACAAAGACTGATGGAGATAAATACTACTGATTTAAAAGATGTAAGACATTAGATGGAAGAATCACATAGGAATATCCATTGCATCTTCTCTAGTGCTGATCATAAGCACTTGGGGACATGGCTTAGCAGGGGATGTGGCAATGCTGAGTGAATGGTTGGATTCAATGATCTTAGAGGTCTTTCCCAAACTTAATGACTCTGTGATTCCAAGTCCTGAGCCTGAAGCTAAAGAAGAGAATGGCAATAGCCTAAAACTATATGAACCTTTAAAAAAGATTTGCCTTAAACACTAGGGAGGAAACTCTTCTTGATACAAGATTTTTAAACCCACACAGATTACAGAACTATCCAGAGAAATCTCCCTGTTCTACAAGGGCTATAGGTAGCTTTCCCATTTTGAATCCAGTGTCATGAGTTGTGATTCTTTGCTTTCTGATAATTGCTTTTCAGAAAAGAGATAGAATACAAACCCATGTATTCTGAAATTAAGCACAGCTAAGAAGCTATGTCAATCTGGGACAGCCAGGTATGTGACGACAAAAAGTCTGGTTGTAGCCACAGGGTTCTGGTGCCATTTGAAGAACACCACCATTAACTTGCAACAGTAGTCCCCTTGGGCATTTCACTGGATCTTGTTTTTAATGGATTTTGCTACCCAATAGTTTCAAAAATGCAAATCCATATTAATGAATTGTCTTCTTAATGCTTCTTCCATCCAGTCACTGAAAAACAAAGGACATTGTTAAAACGAACCACACAAGTAAAAATTAAAAAGGACTACAGGGTTCTGCTGAAAGTCAAAGCTGGGCTAAGCTCCCTGCTTGGCAAAAATTCATCTTGCTTACCAATTCTTTTATTTATAATTAAAGCAGCTTCCTTATTACACCTTTTCTAAGCAAGGCTGTAGCTCAATCACCCAAGAATTACCTGGCGGTTTAAAAATTACTTCTTTCATCAGTTGGCCTGTTCTTCTTGTTGCTGTTTTAAGAAATTCCCTCATGATGTAGAAGAAATGCTTTTAATCCAAAGAAACCTTTTTAAGGGACAAACTAATTGAAAGGAAAAGAGGAGAGGCAACGTAACAGCTTCTGTTTCTATTCTAAATGTGAAATACAGTTTCTAATATGTTTTTCACTAATTAAGGTTCTAATACCATACAAACATATCCAATGTCTTCTTCATGAGTCCACCAACAAAACTTTCTGCACCACCTCCTTCCTAATCAACAACACAAATACGTCTTTCTTCCTAAGGGACAGACATTTTATTGCAAGAAGAGTAATCTCTGAAAAGCTGCCATTTTGCATTTCATTAAAATGGGAAGAGAAGCAATAATATTTAAACTGCACATGTCCCACAGCAGTAACCACAGGGATATTAATTCTTTTGGAAAAACAAGAGGTTCAATTGTTTTGTTGGAGTTTTTTTAACAAAACAGCTGGTGATTTTAGCCAAACAACTCTGAATCTAAATCCAAGGTCCTGAATATACACCCCCATAAAGTCTGACTTAGTACCACAAAAATGGAGATACCAAATGCAATTTAATTTTATGCAGAGCATTGTTACAAGGCAGATGTAACATTTACACCGCACTGCAACCTCCAGTGTAGCACAGCAATGTACAGCCAATGCTATGAATAGTAAACAATCACTGCAATGCACAGCTCCAGTATTATGTGCGGATACTTCTTTGCTTTTAGCACCTGCTTTGGTTCTTAAAATTCCCCTTAGAGTAACACTCTACCTCTTCCAACCTTGTCCATCTCCCAAGGGTACTGATGCTCCTATGCCCAACCTGACCCCTGAAGCTGCACCAAGACAGAAGTGGCAGTAGTTGTAATGGGACACAGGGAAAAGGTGCTAGGATTCTCCTTGGAAGGGAGAGTGGTGGCTACCTATCTCCTTTAAAATAACTTAGGATATGGCTGAGCACTTTCAAACTGTGCTGTTCCTTCTCTCCTGGCAAGGATAAGCAGCACAAAAGGTATTTAATATGATGAGTTACACAAACTCCTACTATTCCCACTCTGCATACTGTCTTGCACTACTTTTCAAATCAATATACTATTCATACTTTGTGCTTATGATACTTGGTTTAGTAAAAGTACTATGAAACCCCAACAAGTATTTTTTCTTCACTGTTACATGAAGCAGAGCAGAGGCAGCATTCAGGTGATACACAGGCTCTGTTCAGGCTCTCTGAATAAAAGGCATTTCCCCCATAGAAGACATATTCCCTTTAGGAGAATATTATGGAAAAGGTTCTAGTTTTTAAAATTAATTTTGTAATGAGAGTGAGAATACAAGAAAGAAGTTTTACATTTCGTTTACAAGTCAGTCTACAAGTCTCCACCCCAGAATGAGTTCAGATTCCTCAATTCCACTGCAGAGGCATGGCCCAAATCATGTGCTCCCTTCCTGGGGAGACTGCTTCTGAAAGTTTGTTTCCTTTAGAGATACCCCTAATATGGCACCATACCTTTCCAGTGATAACTACTTGTATCTGACATTCACAGTGAAGAACTATCTAGTTTACAGATGTTTTTCTAGCACATATTTCTTCTATTTTTCTCAAAGGCATGAAATCATGTGGTATCACTGCCAGGCTATGAATATGCAACACAATTTTACTTTTTTAATTTTGTATTTGCATGACAGATCAATTCTGAGTCATTTACACTGTCTACTGGAAGTGTAAATACAGCTGAGGGCTAACAGAACAGCATGAGTCAAGATTATTGTCCCAAAGCAGACAGTCCAGTGCCAATCTAAAGCCCAAACCAGCATGTGCAAGACATCGGACCATCCATCATCCAAAAGCATACATTTAACTTTTGAGATGACTGGAGCTAGCACCATTACCTGAAAAATCTGGTCCCAGAGTTCCCCAGAGAAATGCCAAAGATGGTGACTGCAAAGGTGTCTAATTGACAGATACTGTGCAGAAGTAGAGACAAGTGGTGCTGCATGACAAAATGAAGGAATTGTCTTTACCCAGCCTTGCCAAGATTCCTCAGCTCTGAGCTAAAAAGGATGAGCACATTCAGTCTTGGCTCTCTTCTGACAAGCTTGACAATTAGTGTCCACTGATTAGGATGCATATAATGACATGTTTTTACATTGATATCAAACTGACTATATTCCTGTTACAGGACACCTTAAAATATCATAACTCTTTCATCTATTTGAAAACAAATGAAGGAACTATGGTGTTTATCAAAGAAGTGCAGTATCTAACCTTTCAATCTAGAAGTTTTTTCCAGTGGCAAGTCAGGAATGTGAAATCAATAGGCAAAGGAATAGGTTTAGAGCAAAATTTACGTATGTCATCCTGCATCCTGTTCACAGTAGCACCATGAGCAGGCTTGAGCAGCACTGAAATATGCCTCCTTAGACCCATTTACCCCAGCCCCTCCTCCCATATATGATTCTTTCACCTCAATTTAAACAAGATGAACATGCAGCATACTGGCACCAGAACCATGGCTTGCTTTCCAGAAGATACTACAAGGTATGAAAAAAACAGCCAAGCCAGTCCATTTGGGTATATAAACCTATAACATAAACACAAGCACTCAAGAGTTCCACTCCCTAAAGGTTAATTTAATCATAAGCCTAAGTAGTTTTCTAAATTGCAGCCTGTACAGTTTCTTAAAAATCTGAGACATCCTAGGATCCTAAAACAGATGAGAATCTTTCACTTCAGCTGATTTCATGCTGCTAAAAATTCCCAACAACCACCAATGAACTAATGCATTAGGATGGGTGCTGCCATACCAACAAAAATTCACCACTATTTCCTTTTTAATGGCATATCAAATATTTTGCTTTGTGTAGACATCAAGATTTACAAGGGTTTTTTTTTTTTTAGTTACTTTAATAGTAATAGTGCTAAAATCTTAAGAACTAAGTAGCATTATATTTAATTATCCTTCTATAATTATACTGATTAAATACAGCGTAAGGGACCATAAAGATAGATAAAACATTATGGCTAAAAAACTTCTCAAAAATGACCATAAAATTATTATTAAGCCTGAGGTGAGAAAATTAATATCACAAGCATGATTTTATAGGGGTTTTTTATATCACTTCCCCTTCTTAGAGTATCTCATCTGCAGTGGCAGCAGAATTTCCTCCCAGCAGTAATGGAAATGAGAACTAACTATAAAAAATGTTGCAACTTGAAAGGGAGGTCAGTTTAGACCTCCACACTGAGAGAGAGTATTTGTGCACTTGATGCTTCAGGCAGATGCCAAAAAATGACATTAAAACACCTTTGAGCTCCAAATACACTGGCTTCCACTTGGGTCATATTTGTTTTCCTCATTTTCTTTTCCTTTCTCATCTTTTACAAACACTCTGTATGTTCAAAAATCAGCACAATGTAACAGTCACATCTATTTTCTGAGTAATGATCTAAAAAGAGAGAACCAAGGGGTTTTATACTGGATAACCAATACTATTATAAGATTTAAAGAATCCCAAGAAAAATTCTGTCTAAGAACTAATATTAAGGCAAAGAACTAATACTAAAAATCTGCAATGATTTCAAAACCAGAAAAGACTAGATTATAAAGTTCAGATAGAGCATGAGAGAAATAAAACAGATTTTTCTGACCTACGTATGGGATAAATCATTTCAAGTAATAATTTTCTTGATTCTTTGAATTATATGTTTAATTAATTTTATTACACATAATTACCAAAATGTATCATAATTATCTGACACATTTCAAGAAATATGGTCTCATTTTACTTAATTATATGATTAATTAACTATGGTAAGTAATTGCTAAACTTCAACAAAATTACATTTCTGCTTTTCTTTCAAAATTCAGAAATCATCCACAAGTGCTTCTGCCTCTGACTGCTTCCCACAAACAGCTTCGTGGTCATCAAACACACATTTGTTCTGCAGGAATAAAGTGTGCAGCCTCCTACTTCTATGCTCTTTTACTGTGTTATACTCACTGACTTGCTCTCAGTTCTTAAAAATAGCTACAAATGTTTTTCCATAACGTTGGCTTTGATACAGACACGCCTGGCTGTCTTAAGAAACATCACACTCCCTGGAAAGTCTGTTATTACATTTCCCAGCCCACTGCCTTGGTTCTGATGCCTGTGGTGCCTTGAGAACATGCCCCTGAAGATACAGGACTGGCGCAGCCCTTGACCTGGACCTGGGGTGAAAAGCATGAACAGCCATAGTGTATCACTCTCCCCTGCATGTGGGTTGGCAGAAAGCATCCATATGAGGCCATAGAGCAGGAATGAATTGAAACAACCTGCAATCTCTCACATTTTTTATACTAGGGGCCAAACCAGTCACCAGATGCATCACAAAACTGGCACATCAACACCTCTGCTTGTGCATCACCACTCCCGGGGCTGCCCTTAGCTTATGAGCCAGTGTGCAACATTTAGGATGTGCACATGAAGAGAGCTCAGAATTGCATATTAGAGAAAAAGTACTAAGTCTTATTAATCCAAAATAAAAATCAAGATGAAGGAATAACAGTATATACTGTATCATGGACCCTGGTAGATATAAACATACATTTGGGAAGATGTACATCCCAACCAAAGCAATCCAATCAAGAATAACACACAAGGAATATCTTGTAATTCAAGAGCTAGCTAACAACATTCCAATGACAGGTAATCCGTAACACTAAAAAGTGCCTTAACTTGTGATATTTTAATACAAATTGATTGCCTGTATTTCTGAGATGTTAGGATAATTGTTTTACAAAATCATTTCATCTCAGCTGAAAACGCGTTAACACATCCAGAGCTCAATCAACAAAATGCATTCCTGCATTTTGACGAAAGTAGCAAGTAAGTTATTAAACAGAGCTTTCCTGGTTTTTACTAATTTTATGCCACTATTTAATACCTGGCACACAATCTCTGGATTTGAGTTGCATGCTAGACATTCCTAATCCAACTAGTGCCGCCAAGAATTGAAGCAAGGACTGTCTAATGCAGCAGGATCTTATTGTAAGTCCCAAATGACACTGAAAAAAAAAAAAAAAATCAATCTTTTTTATTTTAATCCCCATTTCCCCCTAAATAACAAACTCTGATTCTTTTACAAACTGATGAGGTGCCTAGTCTGCAGGCCACACGCTGACTGGTGAGCAAAATAAGGAAATGTGTATGAGAAGCCCAAGTGCCTGGCTGGCTATGAAGCAAAACGGAAACCAAAGGCTGTCCACATCAGTGCCTCGCCAGGTCAGTCACACTGACTGCTCTGTGTTTAATCCCTCCCTGTGCAAAACTGCCTATCAGCATTTTACTTGGATATCCAACACAATTGTTTTTATGCATTCTTAGAAGTAAGGACACATTTCCCAACTTCCTTGATGGATGATTTCTAATAAGGTTCTTAAGAAAACCTACAGAAAAAAAAAACACTTTGATGATAAAGGATAAATCATGCAAGCCAATATAATTGTCAACCTTGTGCCAGCCATGGCTAAATTTAAAAAAAAACTGGAAAACAATCAACTTCACTACAGACAAAGTACAGAAATAGAGAGACTGTTTACACAGCATATATGTCAAGAGTTTTTCACTTATCCTCAAACTGGATCAGCCTCTGGCATCCACGGACACCCCTTCTCTCCCATACCTAGAACTCCCTACTCTCATAATCAGGTATCAGGGAATTTTTTTCCTATTCCTCCTCCTTCAGAAGTATCAAATTCAGAAAAGCCATCACACACAGCCCTCTGGAGATGGCTTCATACTGCAAAAGTGATCTCTTCTTCCAAAACTCAGAGATTGCAGAAGTGATTTAGAACTAAGTTCACCTAGCCAAATGTATGCTGTGGATCTTGAGCAGCTCAAAAGCTCTTGGGAAGGTGGAATGATTAACAGTTAACACCTTGACTATTTCAGTATAATTGTCTCTCAAGTGCCGAATTCTTTCTCACTGTAGTATATCTAAATTAGGAGTAAACATCACAAACCTCTCCTTACACCTCTCCTCATTCTGCCTGTAAAGTGAAAAGCAAACTAGTTCTCAGTTACCTTTTCTTGTTTGTATTAATTTGAAATCTAATGGCTATACTGCTCTTAGAAGTAAGGACTTTCTTAGAGAATGTGGGAGAGATCTTAGGCACATGTGGCAATACTGATGTCAATATACTAAAGGTACTAGCTCAGAAAAAAGGGAGACCCCATAATGGAGAAGGGGAAGGCTGCATTCATCTATATGTCACCTCAGTTCAACAGTTTATTCTCCAAACAGTTATACTATTTCCAAATCTTATTTACAAGGCTGGACTGCAGTGTCTGCAGTCAAGTTTATCATAGCACTGCTCCTATTTTAATGTTTATTCTTTTCCTAATAAGTAAATGATACTTCTGAATTTATTTCTGTTCTTTTTGGGAATTGTCATTTTTGGTATTTTGTCTCAGTATGTAGACACATGTTCTGTCAGGCAGCATTTTCTGATAAACATATTGTAAAATGTTACACATTTGAAAGTACGCATACAAAAATAAGAGGGAGTAGTGAAGGCACGATTATACCCAAGTTCACATCAATATTCACACACAGTATCATGATCTTCAAGACAGCACAAGGTACAAACAAATCCACCAATTTATCTTGTAGCTGAAGTTCCCACACTACCTTTCCCCAAAAGGGAAAAGGCCTCTCCTGGATTCTTGGGCTTATTTTCCTGAGAGCCATTGCCAACAAAGGTAACAGATGCTGGCAGACTGATCCCCTGCCATAGGCACCCACCTGGCTGAGGAAGAACACTTGGCCAGGCAGCTCAAAGAGTGTGCCTCACCCCATCCAGCATACCTGGCATGCCAATGTCAGGGGAAGACTCTGGCCTTCAGCAGTAACTTGCCTTCTTTCAGTCATTCACCAGATTTCTGGATATCTGGTAGCTTGGGAAATCCTTGACAAAGGGCTACTGTCCCTGTATAGAGGGACCCTGTAGGGTTCTCCATCATAACACATCAGCCCTTTCTCAGACAGGACAGCTAGCAAGCCTGTCCATTTTCTCTAAGCCAGCACATCAGCCTACACAAGCATCTGCAAATCAGACACAACAAGACAACTGCTAAAGGATGCATCTGACAATTGCATCAGGCTTGTTAACACTGGAAGGCCCACCTAAATCTCCCCTTGGAATAACCATTTGAAGCTAAGGCAGACAAAATGTGAAAAACACATGCCATCCCATAAGGTTTCAGCCTCTCCATTCTGGTACTAGGCCTGCTTAAGATCTAAAAGTTATTAGACGTCATCAATAGTAGCAAACCAAGCTGAAATCAAGATTTCTCTCCAAATTTAATGGACTTTCCAGACCTCTACTCTTGCTTTCTCCCATCCTCTAAAACCAGAGAAGTTGTTCATATTTTTATGTTCATTAAGGCAAGGGTTGGTGCCTAAATTTCTTACAGAGGGTCCTTGATTTTAACATTTTTTATTTTTTAGTGGAGGTTGTTGATTTGGGGGTTGTAGTTTTTGATTCTTTTTTTTTTTTTTTTTTAGAATCCTTCTTTCTTCAACTGCTGCACAACTTTAGGACACCTAATTCTCTTTCCTAAAATAATCACTTGGCATGAATATTTCAAAACATATTCAGATAAATGTATGCTTCATTACAGTTGGATCACAATAGAACTTCTACAGAACTATTTCTGACACAAAATGAACCTTTGTGATTAATGTTAACAAGACATTTCATATAATAATAAGGTGCCATAATGGTTTCAATATTATTTTAAAGTGTTACTAAACCATCTATTGCTCTAAAAACAGAGTGAGGTCTTGCAGCAGAATTTAGATTCAAACACACACTTTTTATAACACTTAACATATTGCACTATATGAATCACAGTAAATAAGCCCAATGGGAATGTTTACTGAGACACAAAGAAAGAAGATCTGCATAAGGAACTAGTTTATCATAAACAATACAAATATTTACTCTATTATTTAATGTGTGCCCAGCATGCCTATCCTTAATGCAGCATTAGCTGACATCAGGCATATGCCATATGCACAAATAATTAATTCAAATTATGTTTTCTTCCAGTGTGTTGTCTCAGAAACAAGCTGAATTAATGCAAAGATATATTCAACAGCAAATACTGAGATGATTTCTCTATGTAACAATGCAGCCATGTCTGTCTTCATGAGCACACAGTTTTTAGCACTTCACCCTCATTGTTATTCCAAGCCAAGGGCTGATGGTATGTGAAATACTCCTGAAGTGTTCCTCATATAATCACTGGGATGACTAATGCAGTGATTTTTAAAAACTGACTTGTTTAAACATTATTTTATAAGACAAATCTTCACAGAGCAAAGTCTTGAGAACACATCCACCTTCTTTAAACCAAAAAAAACCTCAAGAAAAAACATCCAGATTGTCTACAGCAGTTTTCCACAGTGCAGGGACAGATCAACTGTCCATATACACTCAGGTGGTGTCCAATAGGGAAACTAGCAGGTTATTTCTAACACAGACATAACCTGTGAAGGCATTCCTGAAAGGGATGACATGGCACCTTTCTGCCATGAATTACTGCGCTGCAACATCGTGTTCTCATGCCACTTTAGATGCAATTTGCTTATGAAAAATTGTGTTTATGCCCAAAGTGCTGCATGAAAGAAGTTATAAGCACTTAACTAGTCTCAAAGGGCACGTTTCTACGTCATTCCTGTAAAATTTTATTCACATCTTCTTTGAGAGCTACATGTTACCCTTGTGCTTTTCTGTGTGGTGCTAGTGCCTGCCCTGCACACCTACTACCTCTCTTTTCTCATCAGCTTTTCAGATGATCATGGAAAAGAACTGACTGCTGAAAAAGGGATTTCTCCATCCCAAAATTAGCTTGGAGAAATGCCATATACAGCTGTTGGAAAACAGCTTGGCTCTATCACATTGGCAATCCAAGCAATACTGCAATTCAGTCCATTCAGAAAGATCCACGGAAATGAAACAGTGAGATAAGGTAAAGGACAGCCTTATTAAGCATTTGCAGTGTCCCCAGTGGAACAGACCCCACTGTTGGCCACACAGATGTTTTGTGTGTCCCTCAAACTAAGTTACTAATCATACTTCCTGAAGTTCAGTCCTGCTCATCTTGAAGCTGTTCACATTTCCCTCACAAATGGAATCCCCAATTCAGGCTACATTATTAATCCATTTAAATACACAAATTTATAACAACACATTAATGACTCCAACAACTTTTCAGTTCATGCAGAAACTGGGGAAAGGTTCTGTCACACATCTAGATCTGATTTGGGATGTGAAAGATCTGGAGACAGAATCTTACAAACAGGCATTATCTATTTAAATATCTCAGGACCCATTCTCTCAACTCCTGTGAGGCATCCAGAAGTGTTTGTAGGTGCTTTACTCACACCTTTACAGATTTGGGCTTTAGTATTTTTCTGTTTCTAGAGATGTGCTGGGATTCTTGGCAACAACTCACAATTCATCACTTTGGTGGGGCTCCCTGTGGCTTCCCAGGTACAGCCTGGACAAAGGAGGACAGGATTAGCAACACACCTTTTGCTACAAGAAGGGAACAGACCGATGGCAGGGCAGGCACCGACCGGATGGTGTAGGAAAGACACATTCTACCCTTATTTTGGCATTACAATATGACATACAAAGGCAAAAATTAGGAGTTGTTTTCTTCTAGTACAGCCAGACAAGACTGAAAGCAGGCACTATTAATGGTGTTAAGATGTCTACAAACATCTGAGTAGCATAAATAGCAGTAATTTAAACATGTGATCATGACTGAAACTAAACAGATACAGAAACAAAAAGTAGAAATCACTTCTTTATATTTAATATAAATATATTAAATATCTTTATATTTAATATAAATATTCTTTATATTTAAAACTGCTTAACATTTTAATGTTCTGATCACAGCATGAAAAACTAAATCAAAAGGAAAAGCTTGCATGTTATGACACTGCATATTAAGCAACCAACACAATATCATGCTTAAGTGAAAACTGTATTAGAAACAAACACAGTAGCGCACTAAGACCTAGAACACTGTTTTCTGCATACCATTCTAAAAAATAAGTATTAGCATAAAAATTTGAAGGTGTAACTAGTTCCCAGTTTTACTGTGCTTAGCCCCAAGGAGACACACTTATCCATTTATTGTTTGAAAAAGCTGCCAAGACTAATACAGAAAATTTATTTTAGACTCAGCTTTATTTTACTCTCAAGACAGTAAAGTAAAAACGACCTTTCACATGAAACCAAAGGCACTGGAAGTACATTCACAAACACTTGAATTCTTAGAGCTACAAGCCATTTCATGGTTTTCTTTATTAGTTTATGTTTTGAACCATTATAAAGTATGCTTTACTGATCAAACATGGAATACAAGAATCCACAAGCACAAGAACCACTTTACAAAGGCCGTCAGAGCATGAAACTGATTTTGACAGGTCAGACATGATCTATCCAGCTCCATGATTACAGCAGGACAAGGACTGTGTTTAAGACCAATAGATACAATTGAGGTTTCCAAGGCAAGCCTTTCCCAAAAACAGGTGACCAGAAGGTAGTTGTAGCTGGTCACGTAGGTAAATAGTTCTAACATAAATTATATAAATATGTTAAAGCAAGCAAAACATTCTGTTGTTTTACTGAAATATAGGAACTTTATGGTATGAAAATCAACAATAAAAATTCTCTTTCACACACGATCAAGGAAAAAGAAGAAATGAATATGACAGCTTTCCTTATCCAGAGTACAAGGAGTTATCATAGACAACAGCAAAAAAAGTCATGATGAAACTATGAAAAATACCTTGACAGTGTCCTTTTAAAGTCATAACTTATTATGGAAAATCAGCATTCATAAGCATAAATTTGTTTCTGTATAATTCACTGCCCAGTGACATTTGATTCCTTTCTAACAAACCTGTATTTAAGAGGAAGTCATAAAACTAAAAAAATGGCAGTGACTGAGTAATTTATGGCTTGGTGTTCTATTAGCAATTAATAAATTCACCTAGCAATATCCAGAACCTAGTCATCTGCCACTTTTTATTTATTTCATTTCATTTTCTGTATCTTGCATATACTCTGGGGCAATCATACATAGTGCCTTTACCTTGCTTGCAGAACACTAGTAATTCCTCATTGTACTTCAGTGTTTCAGGCATCATCTTCACAGCATCATTAAATGCACCCGAAATAAATATATCTTGTAGTGGAGAGTGTAATACTTAACAAAGGCCCCTCAACTGTTTCACAAATAGCTATCAAGTTTCTGATGTTCAATGTGTTCATTTATATTTCATTATCTAGGATGGAATTTGATTTGCTTGAGAGTATTTTGGCCTTAAAAAGCTCCAAAAATAAGTTCATCAAACCCAAAGGGGAGCTTTAGAATCTTATTTATGGCAAGGAGATACACAATAAATGGATCCTGACAACTTCTCTCTCTTTTGCTGCTTAATGAGTAACCATCTAAGTCAGTAAGAGCCCTGATGGAAGGCAAAAATATTCTAAAACGAAGAGACTCTTGAAGAAATCACTTCATCATTTGACCCTTTCATCCCCTCACAGCGAGTCAAACACCCAAATGATCCAAACTGAAAGCCAGAGAGAGGAGGAAAGGTAGTTTTTTGAAGCAGGCAGGTACTAAGTCACTTAGAGCTTTGCAAATTGCAGAAAACACACAATATTCTACCACTTCCTGCATTACACATTTCATATATATTTAACAATATATTATATTTAACAATAGATTATAATCAGTCTCCAGCAGTCAAGACATTGATCCAATAAGAAGCATGTATCAGCAGAAGTGTCAGCCATAGTGTCATAATGGCCTTCCTTCCTTCCTTCCCCAGAGGTTCTAAGGGAGAATGAAGATTTTTCAGCCAGTTGGTATTTCCTAGCATTTGGGAAAAAGAGGAAAGATTTTGTTCCTATTCCATTTCTGTGCTTGCTCCTGTGAGAAAAGAAGCAATAGTTCTGGACCCAAAGATGGGATGATCACTATTTCCCCTTAACTTTCCATGCAGTCTATGTTAATACTGCATTTTACTGTTTCTTTTCTATGTATGTCTTAATATTGACAGATATCGTGGTGGTACACAGAACTCTAATAGGAAGTATATAGACTCTGGAACCGCAAAAGCTCAATATTCAAGCCAAAATACAGAATGATCAAAAAAACCCAATTCTGGCATCTGGCTGTACCACTGCAATGCCCAAATAGAAGAAGCTCTCAATTCCCCTCTTACACATCAATGTCACTTCAGCAAAAACAGACCAGTTTATCTATGCTCCCAAGTACAGAATCCCCCACTCAGGTGCTGGAATTTGCCTGTTCTGGGACATTTTATGCAACAGTATTGACAGCCGCACAATTTCCAGTCTAGGGGGCAATTTTCAGTTTCACTCAGAAGGTGAAAGTCTGCCCTGTGGCACACTGCTGTAACTCACAAGGAGAAGTAATTCCAGTCATTAATTGACTTTCACACAGGTGGCAGATTTCAGTTTAACACCAATGCCCTTCCTGTAACAATCTATCAGCTTTCTCCAGTGCAGTCTCCTGGAGTGGCATCATTCAACTGTGTTGCTACTGAGATGCAGTGGGAAAGTAGGAGCCCCCTCGTATTTGAGGTCGTTATCCCAATTCACATGCTTAGCATTTCTTGAGAAATCTACAAAAGCTTCAACACTGTGATGAAGCTTCCTTGTAAAAGAGATCAATAATTCACTATACTGCAAAATTTAATTCAATTCCTGTTGATAACAAGAAGATACAAGAGAGTAATATCTGATTTTCTCTGCCGCAATTTCTGGGGTTTTTATTTAAATATACCTACTGGTACTACCTTATTTTGCTTTTTCTCTGGCCTTTGTAGCATGATTTATGGCAGTATCTCTCAAGACTGGCACATATACCTGACAGTTTTAATAGGGCAACTGAGAGAAAGCTTCACCAATACCACTCAGAACTAACTTAAAAATATTCTTTTTGCCTTCTTTCTTTCTTATCTTTCATCACTGAAAACATGGGAAGGGAAGTTTTATGCCAGCATTTTTTATTCATGCCATTTTCTAAAAAGTTACCTTAAACATTAGGAAAGACTACTTTAATAGGTAGTATTATTTCAAGTATTTCTCCATTATTTTGCCTGGTAACACATAAAAGGGGGAAATAATTTTAATCAAAGTGAAACAAGTTTCAACCTGGAAACTGCAAAAACGTGTGTTTTTCAGTGCAGCTAAAAAACTCAATTCCATAGACAATGAAATTGTGGGTGTTACAATATGTAACTGGCAATGGTATCACTGGATCCAATAATGGTACAAAACTGAATTACGACTTTCAGACTTGTACTTTTAAATTCTAACATACTGCAGTTGAAGGGGGCATCAACAGAAGGTTAACAGCAGTTCATCAGTAACCTCAGGAAACTGCAGGCAAATTCAGAAGTTTGGGGTTTGTTTGTTGGTTTGGTTTTTTACACTTCTTTCTTCCTCTCATCTCAGATTCTGCATTTAGTCTTTCAGCGTTAAAATGTTCATACTTACTGGTTTGGTTTCTGCTGATAAAATTAGTTTATTACCAGTCCTTCACAATAATTTTTCATGATACTCCTCTGCAGGAGGAGGATAACTTTTAATGCCAGTGTGAATATGATTCTGTATATCTGTAGCACTGAATTTATAGCACACATGTGGAAAATCTTGTAAACTGCCCTTCTCTTGATAGACTGTGCAGTAAACTGTACAGTATTTTAATTAATTTCTTAATTACAAACCTAAAGTGTGGTAGTTGAAATCTCACATGCATGCACAGCTGAGATTGTTGCTTTAGCCTGACTAACACAAGGCAGATCAAGGCAAAAAGGCTCAAAATATGGAGAACCAGCTGGAAAGATAGATACTGGCTCTTGCCTGCTTTTACTCACTTCCTATTTTATTCCTTCTCCGATAATTACCAGATTACTTTTTCCAAGCCTTATGTTTTAACTTTCTAAAAATCTCAGAAGCCTGAAATACCACAACAGAGGAATTAGTACCAAACCAGGGACATTCAGTTGACTGAGTTACTTAGCAGTTGTATTTCATGATAAAACCAAAATGATTTGTGTATTTGGTGTCACTGACTGATCCAGGTACCTGCTGTCACAGATGCAAGTGAAGCGGGACATCCAGGTGCCATAAGCAGCGAGTCACACAGAAATTTCCGTTTCTGTGTGGCCACAGAGCAACTCAGATTTTACTCATCTGAGTATGAGTTCCTGTTGCTGATCTTTACTCTTGTAAGGTTGAACACTATGGACTTATCAACCTAAACCATCTTACAGTGACAAGAGTACATATAAGAATGGCGCAGAAGACCAGCCTTTCACTTTGGGCCAAGTTTCCATCTCATGTTATTTTCAACAGTGGCCAGATGTAGGCTCTTTAGAAGAGAATATGGTCTTTCCTCCTTTCCTCTGTGAGCTTTAACAGTTGCAGATAAAAGGTTTCCTGAGCTTAGTGAAATTGCTTTAATTATGAAATCCCAATGGATCTCCTAAGTTGCCATCCCATTTTCTCCTGAAAGGTAAGGTAGAAAATAATATTTGGAAGATATTCTTTCAAAATATTTAGGGTTCTTCCCTAACCTCTCATGTGCCTAACAGCTTGGACCTAGGCAAATCTCAACCAAAGTATTTCAGGAGGACAAGAACAGTTCTTATGCCTGGCAGAAGAGCATTCATGTGAGTCACTACAGCAAAAGTGGCTCCAAGTGCTGCATTTGCACATTCCCCAGGTACCCACACAGAGATTAGCTAAGCATGGCACCAGCATGGAGCTAAATCCTGTGCCCTCTGCAGCAAACAGAACTGATGGAGCCTGAAGAGCACAGGCTCTCTCAAACACTGTTACAAAGATAGATTTTAATATACAGTAATTAGACATGCCAACCACGACAGTACTGAGGGCTACAGGAACAGGTGACAGCTGCAGAGCCACTCCTGCTGCTGCTTTTAAGACTGCAGAGGTAGGACTACGTAGGCAGCAGCACAGACCCGTGTGACTGCACTGTTTGTGCCCTGCCAGCCCCTGTGCTACCCACCGCTGTCCTCACCACCAGTCCTCAGCAGCTTTACATTTCCCAGCCACATTTAAAACGTGCACCATGCCCTTCCAAGCAAGGCCCGCTACCTACGCTCTGAAAAGATCTGTGACTAGCTTAATACTTCGTTTTCAGATGGCTAAAATTAGGCAAGAGTCTGCCACTCCCTTCTACTTCTTTAAAGCTTTTAATACATTTTATTCTGCTCTTATGCAAAATATGCCTGCTGTAACAGCTTGCAACCAAAGCAAAAGTACGAGGCACCAGGAATTTGCAGATGGGAGTCCTGTATGAGCTAAGGAAGAATCAGACTCCTGTACAGCTGAGACATGACACCAGGGAAGTGGCTGGGGCTGTTCCACTGCACAGCCATGCAGACACTCAGGGGCTTGGCCTGACATGCTGCTGCAGCAGCACACCTAACACAGCACAACCACACCTATTTTGCTGCATTCAGAGAATTCAGAATCCTACCTTTACAGCACGAGTATCCTGTGCAACTCTGTGAACAGGTTACTGCCCTCAACATGGAGAATTTTGTTGGTTTTTCTTTAAAGTTTCCTTACTAGCCAGAGTGTTCCTCAAACTCCAATGCTGCTTTGCATTTGATGCTCAGTGTAGCACTGCTGGTTGATATTATAGTGGTATGTGCCAGACATGTTGGTTTTTTAAAAAAATGTTTAAAAAGCAGTAATAATGGTATGGTCTCCTGAGAATACATTTATTTCTGCAGTATAAAATAAAATTAAATTCTTCAATCTCAAAAACTATTAAAAGGTTGTATTTAAAATGCATGAAGCATTAAAAAGACATCAAAATTAAAATAATCTCATAAATCTCTTCATTTAAAAGACTTATTAGAATACAGATAGAGGCAGAAAACAGCTGCCCTGCAGACTAAAGCAGTAAATTATGACTATTTTAACTTTTTTTCATTTTCGTCATTGAAATTTTTCTCACAGAATTACTGCAGTAATATAAAAAGACCAACTGCCCCTATATTTAACATGTGAATAGTAAATTATTTTTCAGTGGACTTCACAACAGATAAGCTGTATATTCTTTCAAATGTCAGCAGACTATGGGATCATTTCCAGACAAAGGAGGTGGGGAATGTTTTCAGAAATCACTATTGCATGCAAAACTATAGAATTAATCAGCAATTCATTCTCTTTGACACAACAGCAGTGGGAAACTGCAGCAATTGTGATCCAGCACTCCAAACTCCTCCCGCACTTTCTTGGCTATTAATTTTTAACAGAATTCCAAAGTTAGGTACATTTAAATATTAGAGGGTGACTTGCAAATTGCTAAGCATTTAACAGCTCCAGAAAGTTTGCTTGTTTAGAGACCTAATCATCATGTTAAGAATCTCTATTTAGTCAAGAATTAGGTTTCTCTTATAAGCAAAGAGCCACCTTCTCATTGGGCAATACTGAGATTGGTACAAGAGGATTCAAGGGCAAAGGGGGAAGACACGTGAGATAAGAAAATCAATCAGTAATATTCAACTTCTTAAAACTGACAGACAAATTAAATTTTTCAGCAAGCGCCCTCATTCCTCAGACCATCATTTGTCAGTCTTGATGATTCCAGAGCATTCCTTGGAGTACAATTAAACATTAATGCTGATTGCTCCTCAAAGTAGCTCAATCCAGGGAGAAGGCAAAGAAAAAACCCAAGGGAAGGAGAGTTCACACCATTTATCTTCCATCTTATCAGTTTTCCAGTGGTATGATCTTGGAACATCCAGGCTGTTGATATCCAAGCAGATTACAGAAGGAAATGCTAAGGATGCAGAAAACTAGGGAAATGAACAACAAGGGGGAATGGAGGGAAAGAAGTTAAATCAAGAGGATAAAGAGTGCTCCCACATAGCAATTTGCTGGTTTTGCTTCACTGCAAATTATATCATATGATATTATAAACCACTTTTCCTGACAGCAGTGTGCATTACTGTGCACTGTAACTTCCTTCCTGCTTACAAGAGATAAGATTAGTAAATGTTTGCTTTATTAACAACAAGTTGAAATGCTATTAAACCAACTTAATTGATGGTACAGTTACACGGAGTCTGCTTTTTGTTTATATTTTTCAAAACTTACACCTGCAACAGAAGTTGATTTCTCTCCAAAAAAAAAAATCCCAAACCCCAACCACTGTTCTATTTCTTCCAAAACCAGCACTTGTTTGGATTGTTTAAAGATCCTTTGCTGTAACTCCAACAAGGATAACAGAAATGCTGGAGGATAAAAACTCCATGTATTTTATTTACCTTTCTTATTGCTAGACTACCATTATGTTTGGTCAGTGAGTTTCATGTTTTGGGCCTCAAATAAAGCAAGTAGTCAACCAGAAGGCATAGTTTAAACCCAGTGGATTAGTGCATCATCAATAAAAAAACACTTCTGCCCTTCTTTTACTTTAGCCTAAGGTTAGCTTCCCCATGAGTGGCTCGGGATGCTTCTGTAACCTTCCCCACAAAATGCTTATGCAGGAGAACATTGTGTGTTGTACAGCTGCTTCAGGAAACTGCTGATAATGCCGAGCTTAAATGTACATCACTAAGAACACACCAACTCTACTGCAAACCCAGAGAAGAACTCTCTATGGGGAACAGAAAAACCCTCAGTTTAACTGCCAACATAAACTGTAAAAGATGATGGTGCTGCTTATCTGACAGGGTTCTTGTTCCACTTTGTTGGTTCCCTCATCCTACGCCTGAACCAAACTAATCATTGTTATTTACAGCAAATAACACACAATTTAAAAGTTAATCTATTTTTTTAAAAGCTGCAAAGCAAGTCAATTATACAAATCTCTAAGTGTAATTCCCACTTAATATAAATATACCAGATAAATTACAAGCCAGATCTTATTTAGTTAGTAATACCTTGACAAGCAACATTATTAAACCTTTAATTTATTATGTCTTCAATTGATCAGTCTCTTACCTGATTGTTATAAGAACGTAACGATCGGTACACAGTTGTCAAGACTGTCATGTACACAAGATAGTAAAAGCCCAAAAGAAACTCAGTCTTTTCTTAATAAAATCCATGAAAACCTATTTTTTATTTACAGACAATGATCACATGCAAGTTAATATGGTCTGAAGAAAGACAGGCAGTAATTATGCCTCCTTACAGCATTTTTTTCTTTTAACAACTTTGACATAATAAATTTTGATGTCTGCTGGAATCTTATCAAAATTACAGTCATATGACTGCAGGCTCTATTATGTTAGTCCACATGATGGGAGGGGGAGAGCTGACGGGTTCACAAGAAATTTATTTTGATTACATGATATTATTTTACATTTCAATCACATGGTGACCTGCCTGGTATAGTGTCAGAGTGAAAGATGAGTTTGTATTCAGGGCTTCAAATATTACAAGAAAAAAAAAAATCATAGCAGTATTTCTTATGACTTACGAGATGAAGCAGTAGAAATCACTTGATGTAGCAAATTGTAAGTTTGAAGGATTTACACAGTTAGATCCTCTGTAAACTCAGGGAAGTCTCATTCACATCAACAAAAAATACTGCCCAAGAATCTGATGCTCCATCATCTCAAACACTACCAAGGTTCTGCAGGAACTAAACTTCAGTGTTAGCAAAATGCCTCCATCCTTCTTTATTATGAAGGAGAAAGCCAGAACTGAATACTGATGCCCAATCCTTAGCATACACTAAAAATGAAATACACTTTCCTTGTGAGCCTGTGAAATCACCTTTTCATCCACTTGTATACTCAGCTCCAGTGAATGGGAAACCCATCAGAGCTGAAAATGGTCATGGTGGTGAGGGTTCAGCCAGAGAACTCCTTGGTGCAAGGAATTACTTTTTAAACTGAAATCTGAAATGCAACTGCACTATACAGTACTCTACGTATACACACATTCTCTCTATATGTACACACACAGAGCTACACACAGACACACACGTACACTTTTATAAAGATCCAGTGAGTGCAGTCTGTAAGACCAAAGGAATGCAGTCCCCATTGTCAGGCTTCTGCTTCTGCAGGAAAGCAGAAGCTGTCTGTAAAAGGGAACCTGAAGGTATTTGCTAACATTACACATCCTTTTTGTAAGGCACAACTGTGCAAACAGTTTAAGGTCTGCACACTGTTAAACCCTTATCCCTGAAGATGCTGTGAGAATTCCAATTAATTTTAGATTTCATTTAGCAACTTGAATACATTAGGAAAGCAATCATCACAACATCCTGCAGAGTGCTTCACACAGCTCTGTATCATATAAAGTGAAGGCTCACCCTTAGATACAAGGTGCAAGCAATACTCAAGGTAAAGCAATCTCTAGTTGTGAATTAGCAGGGTCTGGAGGTACAAACCTAGATTTGACAGTTTCACTCAGACTCTTGGGAGAAAATCAGAGAGGTGGGATAGAAAAGGTGTTCCCAGTTCATGTCCCACACTGGCTTCCTCCGACTGATTGTTGTGAGAGGGGGTCACTAAGGCTGCTCAGATCAGTGCCTGCTTCTACACAGAGGCAGCAGGTGCAGCCACTGTGGTCTCTGCAAGGCACCTGTGACCAGCCTTTCACACAGACTCAACAGAACAGGTCATTCTGAAGGAAGAACCATATGATCTGTAGGGAATCTGCAGTGGTATGTATTTTCTAGCATATTCTTCTTCTCAATAGGGTTCTCTACCGCATTGCTTGAAACCCCAGCATACACAATCAGCATTTCCCACACCAACAGCCAGGCAGTTGTGAGCACGATTTTTTTACCTCCACTTTTCCATCTAACAGGACCTTATATTGCCTGTTGGCTTGACTTTTCCAGGGTTTTTTTTATTTTTAGAAAGAATCATACTAGGAAAAACACAGTGAAGGGCCAATCTGGGAAGACAGGAAGATCCCAGATGGTGTTAGTTGTCTAAATTGACTACAGTGCCATGACAACTCACAGCAGCTGAGCTGAGGGCCTGCTCCACTCCATTTCATCACATTGAATATTATGTTACATTTTAATGCATATTTACTAGGTTCACGTTTGTCCCCCAGCTTCAGCAGTGAAGCTTTGATTTAGCTTAATGCATCTGTGAGACTGAAATTCCTGGTTATCCAAACTCCTAATTGTCTTCTGGTTTAGGACACTCCCATGAGACCCTCAGATAACCATGTTTCCCCTGTATAACACAGCAGTCCTATAACCACATTATAATGCAGTTTTGTCTCACCTATAAAGGTCAGGGCCGTAACACAATTTAGCAGTGAGGGTAAAATATGATTTACTTCCATCCACAGGCAAGACCAAATCATGTTATAACACTGAGGGTAGGGGAAAAACTATCAGGTTACAGCACAATCCTCCAAAGTCATTTTGCCTGTTACAACCATAAACTCTGCGTTAGCACCTGATAGCAGAGGGAGCACAGTACTTAAGCAGGCTATCTCAGTTCCTGGGAAAAATATAACTCTGCACACTGTTAAGGAAATCCATAATTCAACTGCTGATAATGCACAGAGTGGCCAAGACCTACAAGCCTCATGTACTGAAATCAATGAAGCCAGAAGAGGCATCAAGGTCATCAATTAATTGTTTGTGTATAATATCTCATGATCTCATGACTAGCAACATAAATACTCATTTCACTCCTGGCCCCTCCAACCAAAACCACTGAGACCTCCGACAGAGGGTGTGCTAGAAGGCCACAGTGGACCTTCCCAGAGTCCAGCATTTCATCTGCTTTTAACTGTAGGAGGTCTCACTGGGACACATCAGCTTAAGCTCCAGATGACTACACACCACCTTAGGATCAGACTCCACAAAGCAAAACATAGAAATGAATTCCCATGCAGCCTCTCAGCTTTGTCATACCAAGAAATTCGAAGTTGTGGGGGTGGGGTCTAACTGCCTACTCATACCTATCATTCCTCTTCAAAGAGTTTTCAGAAGAATAAAGCAGCAAATTCTGAATCTGAAACTAGGCTAATCCAATGGTCTTCTGATTGCTTTCACCCAGGTATGAGCCACCAACTTGCTTTCATGGTCAGTGTGTCAGGCCCCATTCTTGCTGCTTAGACTTCTTTTTTAGCTCTGAAGTCAATCTGGGACCTCAGCTCAGTTGCCTATGCAAAGGCATCTATCTGTGAGCATCTCCACCAATCTGGATCCAACACGCTATATTTGGGATTCCTGCACCTTTCTGGGCTAGCAAGTAGAGGCTTTAGCAATCTCAGTTCAGGCAACTGAATGATGCCTTGATGATTTCCTCAAATATCTAGCTTGTACAGTACAGTTTTAGAATTCTACAAGTCATTCTAGAGATCTTAACAGAGGAAACACATGACATTAATACTATTAAGGGGTAGTCCACTGACCTGGGAACAAGGCTGAAGCAAAGACAAATAAAGCAGAATTTCAAACCTAGATTTCAAAAATGGAATATTTCATTCTCTACCCTAAGACCTCACTACAATATTTCCCTGGACCTCTAAAAAAACAGCTCATATACAGATTCTAAGATACTCAGTATCGCTCTTAGCTATGTTCAAGTACATATATTAAAAATATCAGCCAAAAATCCAGCAAACCTGCTCTTGCTGTGGAACCTCAAAAATCTGTTTGAATGAGTGCTAAAGAACACAACAATATGAGGAAGAGTCCAACCACATGGGCAACCATATTCAGTTCAGGAGACTGTAAATCTGCTCTGGTCTCAGTTTGTAACCCTAGGCAAGTTAATTAACTTATCTGTGCCTCAGTTTCCTCATCAGTAAACCACAATACCCACTGAGATTTGCACAGCTCTCTAAACACTGGCTGGCTACATTACACTTTCAAACCATATGGACCCATCCTACAAGACCTGCCAAGGTCACAGGGATCATGTCATTAAGTAGATGTGTGTGGGGCCACTTGGGCTCCTCAAAGTGTGCAAAAACAGCTCTTCATTTTCAGTTTTCTGCTTTAAAATCTTGCTTGTTCCCTTACAATACTTATTTGCAGCTGCTTAGTATTCATTCTAAAATACATAAAAAACCAGAGTCAGAAAGATCTTAACAAAATTTACTTAAGATGTAATTCTAACAAAGTTCTTCCTACGTGCAAAGAAGTAACTGGCAGCGAATGTTTGGTAACTTTGACATGAAAAAAAGGGGAGAGATAAAATGCTTTTATGCAAATTTGATTTCCCTATAATAATCTAGAGCTATTCTGCTAGAAGGAATTATCTCCGCAGGCTGGCAGCTGCAGTAGGCAGTGAATTAAAAATGGCTCTGTATATGGGAAAATCTGTTCTATAATCAGTGCTATTCTTAGAGAGGACATCAATCTCACCAGCTCCCACGATGCTCTCTTCGTGTGAATGACATACCACTATGATGTAGAAACTCCCATTACATCACAGCATTGATTTCCTGAGCATAAGGAATAACACTAACATGAAGGGAAATTTTTTCAGGAGTGACTCCATGATTTTGTATTTTCCATTTAAAAATCTGCAGCAGTAAGTAACCTTATTAAAAATAATTTATATTAAAAAAAAAAAAAAAAAATCATTCATGCAACTGGACTTGGCCTACACATTCTCACTGCAAGGCTCCAGTTCCTGCTTGCTGTTCTTATACCATAAACTCCATTCCCAGGTCACAAAACATCAAGATAGCAGATATTGCATAAGTTTTCTTTGAACATTAAAAAGGCGCATGCCAGAGGAAACTGTTTTACAAAGTAAGCACCTGCTGCAGTTCTACACATAAAACGCCACTAATGATGCAGCTGTGTGACCACCAAACAAAACCACAACATGCATCTATGCCTTGCAATCCTATTTCAGCCTTAACTCTCGTGCTGGGTGTAGGATCCAGTCACATTGTCAAATCAAAGGAAGTTATATTGTAAATAAATAAAATCTCCTATGCACGAAACAATGACTCCCAGCTACATCTGACTCTAGTGTTTCCTCAGTAATCTTTGTCCTCATGCTTCACACGTACAGTAATCCTTCTTCTACTATGTCACATGCACTGTAAACCATCTCAGCTTGAGTGATGGATTTGAAAATTAAACAACCTAGGGGGGCTCACTGTTTTTAAAAATCATTTTATGTATCATTTTACAATAACTTTAGGTAACCTGACACGAATGCTAAGCCACTGGATCTATTAATTCAAGATTTACTCTCCTGTGTTACAGTTTTCCCTGACAAACTGACTACATTTCAGCAGAAATGTACAAACTGCACTGAAAAAAGCTAAGCACAAAATATATTGAAAAAACACCAAATAACCTCTCCAAGTCCTGGGACTTCCTCTTTGGCACTTTCATGAGCACAAAAATTCCCAAAACAGAAAGTGCTTTTTCTTCAAAAGATGAAATTTCCTCAACGATTGAAGTGCGATAGTACCCCTTAACCCCAGAAATGGAATTTGATGTTGCTAATTAGCACTAGAAGTCTTGAAAAACCATGTCCCTCCTTTTCTTACATCATGAAACTGTGTTTGCATCACCTAAACACATCACTCTTCTGTTGAATTAATATCCTGAGAGTTATTCCACTGCTTTCTTCTGGGGGTTTGTCATTATGACAACCTGGGCTCTCCGCCAATACAGGCACATGTCCCTCCACCCCTTCACTCTCAGATGCCACAAAGAGGCAGGCTTCCCTGTTCTGGAGGGATAATACTGAACACACTGCACTTTCCTGGGAACTCCATGCCTGACAACTCTGTGGGGTTAATCTAAAAAACAGCTGCAACCATTTTGTTCATTTCTCTCTGTAGATAAACTGCAAATTGCATTTGAAAATAAAATAAGTTATTTCTAACCTTTCAGCTAGCAGCCAATATCTTGGTAAAAAAGGACATAATTTATGACACTGATGATGTATGGCTGCTTTCCAGAGACTATAAACCAGTTTCCAGTCTGCTTTAATGCTAATTTAACAATCAAAGAGTTTCACTATTTACATAAATGCTAAATAAAATGCAAGGTTTTGAGTGAAGTTGGTCCCTGGATTGGTATCTCAAACTTGGTGGTTCCTAGCCATTCTTGCAACATTTAAGTACCAGCAGTATTTTATTCCCTATGCTTGGAACACTGCACTCCTCTTTCCTTCTGACCTGTAGGTCCCCAAATGGGGAAAAAACCCTCTGTGCAAGAGAAGAAGTGCCATGACCATCTAAAGTCAGGTCAGTCAGCAAAGTGGGAGCAGGACATGCTCATGTGGAAGAAGTGAGAGATTCTGAACCCAGAATTTGCTGATTCCAAAGGATCCACAGCAGGCTGGAGAAATACAGATGTTCCTTTTCTACTTTTTCAAACTCCAGCCCCAAATGAAAAGCTTTTACAGGATCCATGCTCCCTGATTTATACTATTTAAAACACCTGCAGCAAAACTTGTCTACTTACAAACAGGGCAGAAAATTTTAACACATCTGACCTACTAACTTGAAGTCTGCTCTTCACCAGACTTGGAAGTTCGGGCCCAAAACTGAGGTCCAAGGCATACAAAATTCATTGTCTTCTTACAGTATTACCCCAAACGTACAGTTGCTGTGGAGAGTTGAGACAGAGAATCAGGTCATTAAACTGCAGCATCTTGTAAGAGGACATAGGTGATGCCCTTCCCAGATAAAGCATGACTGTGCAGCTTATCTGCAGCTTCCAAGTTACAGGACTGTGAGTATCTCACCTGTGACTCTAGTACAGGGCTCTGTGCTGCTGCAAGGGCCACTGAGCAGCCAACACCCCTGGCCATGGAAGGAAATAAGGTTGGGTGAGGCCGGTTTTGATGTTCCTGATGCTAGGCATCTTATGGATCCTGATCAGCCATGTGAAGATTGCAGCGGTGCAGTTCCCAGAATGGGCATCCCCCTATCACACAGGACAGCAGCTGGCTTTACCAAAGTGACATGGATGGCCACACCACAATTACCTCCGAGTTTTAACTACATCCATATGACATAAGCTGTTTCTCTATACGTCCTCTGAAGGGCAGCCTAACCAATTTCCAGCTCCTGTCATTGCAGCCTTTCATTTCCATGTTGAATTCGCTCTTCCTCTAACAGGATTTTAGCCCCATGCAGGACTGGCCAACCCAACCTGCAGCAGGCCAAAATTCAGTGGTGATGGACAGCCTCTATGAAATTTGTAACTTAGTAAGACCTTAGATACTAAGGCTCAATTAATACAGGATCTGTTAGCTTGATCTGAATTGGATACAACGTAATACTTTTATTTCCAAATATGTCTAGAGGAAATGCAGCCCCCTTTCTAGATTGCACTGGGATCCAGGTAGCAGTCCATTAGCTGTCAAATGGAGACCTGCTGAACTGCCTATCCTGCACTTTTATTTAACTAACTTTTGTACCTGCATCCTTACTGCTTGAAGATGTACCTCTACACATAAATAGCATGATTACCACATTCCTGTGACTATCCAGTCCTGTGATGTTAATGACAGTATGCTTTTTGTTCCTCAGCTCTGAAAAGATTACCTAGCCAAGAGAATTCAATTTGTTGTACATTTCAGATCATCACCAGAACTGATTTCTAAATCAAATCAGTTACCTCTGTGCAAGACAAAAATGGGTTGAATGGACCTGTTTGCTCAACCATCTTACTAACTGGGACAAAACATTAAAAAGAACAAGCCCAAGTTTCATTTGCCAAATTCAAAAGTAAAAAATATTCTTGTAATTGAAGTAGTTATTCTATACTACTCATTGGGACAATAAATAAGAAACACAGCTCTATTTATACAGCTTTACTTTTCTGAAGACAAACACCACAAATATGATTGAAATTTAAGCCATATTAGATTTTCAGTCTTTTTCCATTCTGTGAGGATACTGCCTGAGATTTTCTACTCAGACGCACAGGAAAAGTAGAGAGGTCACACACCAGCACACCACCTAAGATTATCTGGATGTGAAGTTATGACTCCAATACAAAGCCCAAGGTCTCACATAACAGACAGTCCAAAATCGACCTAGTAACTTCTGCACAAAGCCTGTACCTCCTAAGCTACTTGCAGGCCATCTTTTAGGAAAACATTTTACTTTCATTAAAAGATGTCTGCTGACATGGGAGTTGCCACATGATAAGGTAATTAGGTTTGATAATAAACTGGAATGTAAAAATATGGCACAACTAGTTGCAGTTTTCTAACTTCAGCTACTGATGTTAAGAGCTACATATTTATTTCAAGAATGAAAAATTTCCTGGTCAAAAACTCTCCTTATGGAAGCAAGGGCAGACCTAATGAAAATACCTTCTAAAAGGTATGGGGCAACGTCCACACCAACACAGTTTTTTGTAGGTTACTGAAGATATTTCTCAGTTTTTAACAAATGTCCAGCTTCTGTACTCACTTTTGTCACTGGTACTTCTCAAATAAATTCTGGTCTAAACACATGCATAAAAGCATATTGCAAGTGTTGGCCCTGTGTTCTCCCCTTTACTGTTCACTTTGGCAGTAAAGAGAGCAAGCTTCAGTGAGTAAAGAGAAAAACTACAGCATGTACTACCTAACCAAACTTCATCTATGAAGTTCTGGTGAAGTTCTTTTCCAGTTCTTCCAGTGTGTGGCACCCTTTTGCTGATAAATAATATGAAGATGAGCAACCTTCTTCCTCTCCTCTGTGTTAAGGCTTCAGTAGTGCAAAAACAGCAGACCACAGTTGGCTCACACCAATCCAGCCAAAAAAGTCTTGATGGTGCCTCCCTCTCAACTCTCTACTCAATGATGAAATGACATGAGGAAACGCTGCGTAATCCAGCTGCTGCTTGTCTCAAAGTTCATGAGTGTGTGAAGTGGCACTATACAAACCAAATTTACAAGCCTTTGCCACCTACAGCTACTTTACACTCACAGCCCAAAAAATGCACAGGCGGCTGTTTCACCGTGGAGGAACAGTGACATCTAGTGCCCGGTGTCTCGGCAGGCTCTGCTCGCCAGCACATCTGGCCACCAAGCGCCACTCCTCCAGCACATCACCATTGCTCCAAGAAACTTCTCCCCGTGACACCCTGCGTGCCTTCACGTTCAGGGTGAAAGACAAAGGAAGGAGACATTATCTAGATGCAAGGATCTGCAGGAATCAGGAGCAGCAAAGGAGAGGCAGCCTGACAGAAAAACAGGTCTTGGAACTCAGTAATTTACAGACCCCCATCTTTCAACGGTGTAGTGATATCTGGATAAAATACCTTTAAAAACACAAAGGTTACAAAGGAGCCTTGGTATTTTATATTTGTATGAAGTGTTCAATCTATATTTCATGTTGGAAAAGTCACCAGTTTTTGTGACTGAATTACACCCTTGGACTTTACGGAAGACTGCATATTGCACCACTGTGTGCATGTAAGCTCAGCTCTTCAAAATTACAAGGTGACAATAATTTGCTGAAAACCAGAAATCTTTTATATTAAAATAGATTCCTTCAATAAAATAACAACCTTTGAATAGGATCTGCACCATAGTTAATTATGCTATATTAAAAAAAGGTTAAGATATGATATGCAGTCTTTTTAATTAAAGTTTAACATACATTAACATTTTTAGATGAAAACCTGCCATTCTGTGAACAGTTTTAAATTCTGCTTTGATTTTTTTTCCAGAGCACTGAAGCTATCATATAACCGAAAAAAAGGACTAACAATGTCAGATTCTTTGGTAATTAATTTTGTTTCCTACTGCAGACATATGAAATTCTATCAGCATTATCTTGACAGGCATGTCAACTCTTCTGAAAAATTTCTATCCATTATTTTATAGGCTTTATTATGATTTTGCATTTTTATTAGATATCCAGCCTGTACAATACAAATTGTACTTTATGAAATTAAACATAATATAAAGTTAGTTATTAATGCCAGGAAATCACAACAGCATTGCCAGTATAAAAGGAGCATAAACTGTGAGATAATTGGGTCAGATCTTGCACAGTATCTTTATTGAATCAGATCTACAACACTCTGTTGCACAATTGTTACCTTCTTTGCAGCTTTGCAATTCCTATTATATGAATTACAAATGTCTGAGAGGTATCATAACTTCCATAATATTGCCAAAAAATAAATATTGGAAACCACAAGGAGCAAGAAAAATAAAAGAATGAAAACCTCTTATCATTTTTAAATGATTAAGTAGGCATTTCTGCTATCCTAATACATGTTACTAGGTATTACAGCAATCTAATCAAAATTGGTCAGCAAGACTGAAAGTGTATCTTTAGCTTGATCATTACAGTAAGGAAAAAATACAACTCCTGAAAACTCTGATCTTTTCTATATACTGCATTTTCTTCACTTAATATTGAACAGTCTTTCCCTTTTTTTCTCACTAGTAACAGCAGAAGTATCTCTTCTTTTTCCTCCTTTTCTTTATTCTCTACCTCAATGAAGATACTAGAAATTAGCAGAGAAAAGAAAGGGAGTAAAATCTTACAATTGCCAAACTAAAAGCCCATAGATGCACCAACGTGCTGAAACTGTGTCTGAATTCATCACAAAGGGAAACATTCTTTCTCTTACTAACCTCATATGTAAGAGAACAGCATTTGACAAGGGATCTGAATGACAAGCTGACTTCTATTCTCAGGCACAACAGTGTGGATGAGGGGAAAATCCAGCCTAAACCTTTGAATGCTTCCCCTAGCATGATCTCCATGGCGTTTTTTCCTATGCAACAACAAAGTACCTAAGCACATGCTTTAGCTTTACAGGTTCAAGGTGTTACATGATTTCCTTAGAGCCACCCCATTTTTAAATGTGTGCTGAACAGCCTTGCCAGAGGATTCCAGGATCATGACCAGGGAGAAGAAATAACACAAGGAATATCTGTATTTCTCTTGGATTCTTAAGTGGTACCAAAGCTATTTCTGTCCAAGCAAATTAAAAAGGAAGCAGGGGCTGTATGTGACAAAACTGATGCTGGAAAAACAGATGGTTTGCACCGCCAGCAGGCAAAGACTACTTCACCCACTGAAGCTACTCTCAAGACAGAAAAGTACATCTGAAAATAAAAATCAAGACACAGTGTCAGTTTTAGCACCCAACCTCATCTCAGTTTGTCACAAGCACAAGGGAGATTTGCCATAAAAACATAATTTGAGTATCATCTCTCATCATTCAATACGATTTTTCAACTCTTTCAAAATTGCATTGAAAAATCTATATAATGTGTGCTTAGATTAATGAACTGTTTGAATCTGGATCAATACGCACTCAAAGATTTGAACTGTTGACACCTGCTGAATACAGCTGTAAGAATGCTTCATTCAGCTTATAGCCAATCAGTACTTTGTAACTACAGGGGTTCCACTTAATAAACAAGCAATCTAATATATGACCTCTGCAGATTAATTTCCTGAGAGCAAGTAAATAATCTGGATTCAAAATTTCCATGATTATACACATAATTACACTATCACTTCCCAATTAACACATTGATTTAAACCTTCTTGGGATTATGTACTTAAGTATAAAATTGGTGATTCAACCATCACTCAAATACTAAGCATCTCTTTAAGATGGTAAAGTCGTGAGCCACAGAACACTATGCATCTAATTTCTCTTGTGGAAGAAAAATGTATTATGGTAATAGAGATTATCAGATATATCATATTATGTATCCTATGGCTAGCTGGGGCTATTATGCAATAGCTGGGCCATACAGATAAACAACATGAAACTGCTCTTCTTTTGTAGAAGGAGCAAAGCCTTTTATATTATGTAGTTCATCTAAGTCTCCCACTGTTCTTTACTTCATAATAAAGCTAAATATGCGTTTGGACTTGATTTTGTTATTTCATACACACACAGAACAACCTTGCCATAGTTACCAGTTGTCTAACAGATATATAAACAGAGTTCTGTCTATGATAGTTTATTGTTACACTTTTAACAAGGACAATAATTAATGCAGATTTAGATTATATAGTAGTTCCTGACAAAACTGCCTGTTTTAAACATTAATATAGCTTTCTATACAGCAGCACTGCAGTACATGAAGACAAATGAAAATCATTACACAACTCTTGCAGATCTTATTAAGTTAAAATATTAATTTAGGGGGGCAAATGAAAGCAAGAGTGAGTCTCCACGAGACTATGTTTCTAAGGTATATTTCCTGTCCTATTTTGTTTTTAATATTAAGATCTTTTATCCACTGTTCAGTTGAGTATCTGTCATTCACATATATACCTTGAGGGGAAAAAAGAATTCACGTCTGGAAGCAAATCATTATGTTCTTCCATTTTTTCCTTATCTCTTTCTTGTGAGTAATCCTTTCACACAGAAAATCAGAATATATAATAAACAGCCACATTTCAAAACATGATATTGCTTGCAGTTTCAAAACCGTACAACAAAGATAAGTAACTTCCAAAAATAAATTTTGAAAATCTGGTAAAATTAAAGGTACAATATTAAGGAAAAAGAATAATAGAAATACAAAAATTCAACAGCAGATTTTAAATGCTTTATTTTTACACAGATCTTTTGATACTATGCATATTTCATATCATAGAAGCACAGAATGGTTTGGTTTGAGAGGGACTTCATAGATCATCTAGTTCTAACCCTCTCATCACGGGCAAGGACACCTTCCACTAGACCAGACTGCTCAAAGCCCCATCCAACATGGCCTTGAACACTATTAAGGAATGGTGCATCAACAACCTCTCTGGGCAACGCGTTCCAGTGCCTCACCACCCTCACAGTAAAGAATTTCTTTCTAACATCTATTCCAAACCTCTTTATTTTCAAAGCCCTTATTCTATCATGCCCTTGTAAGAAGTCCCACTGCAGATTTCCTGCAGCACCTCCTTAAGTACTGGGAGGCTGCTATAAGGTGTCCCCAGAATATCTCATCTCCAGGCTGAACAACCCCAATTATATGATATGACTATCACTGAGAATCACAAATACCTGATTTTTCAAAAAAAATTTCAGAAGATTGGCTTAACTATCAAGTTATTCCCAGAAAGTGCATGTTTTAAAAGTTGTAGCATAATGCAGAATTTCATACTATCCTTGAACTTTCTTGCAAAACCCACATAAATAATGTAGTAGGTATACATGCATTCTCCTAAAAAATACATATATACAACAAAGCCATAAAATGGTTCTCTGTCTCAACCACTGTAACCCAGCTTGAAGGGACTTGGGGTGTTGTCAGAAGCTATTCAGTAAAAAGGGAAACCAAAGTCAGTAAAGAAACCATTTATAATAGGAATAATATATCGTTTTCTCAGGCATTAACTATTGGATAAAAACCAGTAGTGACTTTAAACTATTTATTATAGCTTAGGTATAGTATGATGCTCACAGCAGCTTCACAGCTAGAAAGTAAGTCATGCAATCTTGCCACAAACACTCACACTGTTACAAAGCTAGTTTGCACACATGGATTTTTCCCTCTCCGATGTTATCCTACTAGGTAGTTTTATAAAGATCCAAAAAATACATGCCTTGACTAATAGTGCTACTCTGGAAGAGAAAATAGTCCAGTATGCTGAATCAATTTTCAGACAATACATGTTGTACAGATGTTGGAATGCTCACCTCCATATCTCCTCATGAGAGACAATAGCTCTCATATCATACACACTCTTTAACACATTTCACTGTGTACCACTCTGAAAATTCCTCACTACTGGTTCCCCCAACTCTATTGCTATCTATAACTGCAGCCACTCAGAAAAAGCAGTTTATCTCAGTAAGAATCCAATCCACTTCTAGTAAAAACTGTGAGATGCTGAGTCTTTCCACTGACTGTGAAGGTTAATAGATCAACACTGAAGTGCCTGGAAAGGCCCTAATTGGATGAACTCTGACCATGAATGAACATCCAGGCTGCTATCACCAGAGCAAAAAGGCATTAAAGAAACAAAAAAAGAAAAAAAAATTACATTAATTTGAATACTGGCCAGAAATGCAAGAGATGCAGACTGAATTCCTAGTTCTACTAGCCTTAGTTTTATGCCTGCAACACTGTGCCACACGCTGCAGAGACAATCAAGCTAATTCTGAACTCTAAAATTCTATATATTCTCCTGGAGCAATCAGTACATTGACATAATTAAACTGCCTCCACAAGTGAGCACCAGCTCAGACATGTCAGCCAACCCTTCACTGTGCCATGCAGACGTACCCAGCTCGGGACATTAATCTTTTTTTGTCCACACCAAGAAACCAGACACATCATGAGTACACATGCAATGGTATTTGGGAGGGCCTCAGCTACCATTATTTTAAAATATCTATGTAAGTTCAGTGTCACAAAATTTGAGTTAAAGCAAGGTAAATGCAAATTCCTATAAAAACAAATTGTTCAGAGCAGAGATTCACAGAACTTGTAAGCACATGGTGGACTTAAAGAGCAAACCTCGATTTTGACAACTTAGAAGTTTTTTTGTGGCTGCAACTGCCTGAATTTCCTCTCATTTTCAGCTGCATTCTCTAAACAGGGGAAAAGAACAACCACCAGCCATTTATCCTCTCCATTTACAAGATGTGGTTGCACAATTTTGGATTTCATTTCTACTGGCTCAGCAGTATGGCTTCATAAATGGCCCCATAAGGTTGTCTGCTCTATGAGTATTTTAATACAGTGCTCCTGGAATGCTCTGAGTCTTAATCACAAACAACTTGACAAATAATGGGCTACCCTGTCAAAACAACTCATCTCCCATTTGGGTACATATGTGGGAATAAAAGTAGCTGCTGGATGCTAAACACTTTTGCAAATCCAGCCATTTAATTTAGGTACCCAAATGGGAGCTGAGCTCTTTAAAATCTGGCCAAATATATTCTTGAAAGGAAGAAATACAGTGAAGCTGTGTAAAGTTCATCCTTTCTACCACAAGAAAAGGTCCAGCTTCTTCATGCCTATGAATTTATGAGGAAAAAACCTTTCTCACCATCTGTGATTACAGGTCATGAACACTTCCAGGCTCACATTGATATTCTAACTACCTCTTTAAAAGAATTTATGGAATTACCTATTTAAACATAATCAAAAAGAATGGCACAGAGAGTCTACAAAGTACATGCACAAATATACAATCCACATTTGCACTAAAATTTCTCTAAATGTTTCTCTCACCTGTTCTTGGGCATTTTTACATCCCTCAGGCTTTCCACAGAACACAGCAATGATTAAAACTTTTTTTTCCTACACCAATTATTACAAACTAGTTCACAATGGTGAGCACAATAACTTAAGCAGGGAAGGAAACAAGGAAGTTATGAACAGAGAAAAGCAAAACAGTTCAGTGGTGAAATATGCAAGCAAATCAGTCCTTGCTCCAGCTGCTGGACCACACAGCCTACTTCTCTGGAAGTGCAGAAATTAAAAAGGCTTTAGAATGCTAACGAACAGAAGTCAGCGTGAATTTTTCCAAAATTTCTGTATACATAAACCCTACTTTTCTGTTGCAGCTTCCCTTTGATATAAAGCATCATTAGTTCATACAACAACTCACATAAACTTTATCATTTTGTTCTCCTATTGTTACAGGAAATCAGGAGGTTTTTTCTTGTTCTGTATTATTCCTATGAGTTGAGTCTCTAAGGAAGAATCAGTTTCCCATTTAATTTTTCAAAATAAGATTCCAAGTTTCAGGATGTCCTGGTATGATTTGGCATGTAACACTGCTCTCTATAAACAGGAAGCAATTTCACCAGCCAGGATGAAATGTCTCTTCCAGAGTTGAGCAAGCCAGTGGGATACCTCACATGTAGCCAGAGTAAGAGACAAGGTTTCAAAAATATATATTGTATAAAATAAGGTAAAGCTAAGAAGAGTAACCACTACCATAGCAAAGCACATTCCTATGCTTAAAATGGAGCAGACAGCCAACATGTTCCCTAAAAAATCTGTATTAATCCTTTTTGCATATTGGAAGATGTTCACTCCCACAGCCTTCTTACAAATTATATTAAATTCTCTTATTAAATAAACTACACTTACCATCTACATCTGAGCACATGGCCGACTCCTCAGATGACCCAATTTTTTATTGCTGATACTCAAGAAGCTGATAATTCTTTTTGTCTGGCAAAGCCCCAGTTCCCAAATAGCTTACTACTGATTTTTGTAACACTTCTATTGACAAAAAGATACAGAAGCAGGTTAGCTTGCATAATGACTTCCCAGCCCACCTAGTTGGCCACCTATCCTCCAGCACAGGCTTAATGCATAGCATGGACAGTCCCATGCCAATACCTTGGAATACCAGAAATGCTGAGTACATCTCCTCCACTCCAAATGTTACAGCAGCCTCATGGCATTGCTAATAATTACAGGTATAGAAAAAAAAATGGCTTTATATACATATATATATGCATTTTTAATAAAAATTATATAAAGTTTAATTTAATGAGAACGCTCACCTGAACCTCAGTCTCTTGGAATGGGTTTGCTTTTTGTTTGGTATATAAAAGTTGGGTAATAACCTCAACACTAGGCATCTCCCAGTAAGGAGACATAGGATTTAACTGCTGTTCTGTTACCATGGAATGTATTTTCATAGGACTGTTCTTGACTGCACAGTAGTTTCTCACCAAAAAATCATCCTGCAAGCCAGTCATTGCTACTAGTATCCATTGTTCCATCCACAGGGCACAGACAGCTCAAAGGACTATTAAGGTCTCTGACCTCCAGGTCAGTAGTTCAACAGGGCCCGGCAGCAAAACACCATCTTTAAGTAGATCTGATCTATCTTTCAGTCCTGGCTTTTTTTCTGTAAAATGTCATTAGGAGTTGGGAATGGAGGGAGATACCTCCTGTGTTTGGAAACAGAAAACCTGCAGATTGAGCTAATCAATTCCCCCAGAACAACTAAAAACAACGTGGAGTAACGATGGCACTGCTTCTCCAACAGGTGCTGAATGGACACAGACTTTCTGAGAAATGAAATGCAGTCCTTGTAGTTGGCATTATGGGAGGAAAAAAAATCTGTCTAGAGGATGACATGCTATCATCTCCTGTAGCAGATTCAGAAGGTCCTATGATTCTTCTGGCTCCTACTATAAGAGCTTTTTTGGTAATGCACTCTTTTGGCCAGAATCCTCTCAGATGCATGGAAGCTACAGAAGTGTAAATTAATGTAACCATCACTTCTGCCAGGAGGGCTGAACAACTAGAAAATGGCTTTATGCTGAAATTTTGGACTTGGCATTCAAATGAAGTATGCATTAGAAGCATGTTTTCCACTACATCACAAACCAAAACATTTCAAAATAAGCATCTGAAATTAACTGAGTCCCTACTGTCAACTCAGTCAATGCCCCAATATTTAGTGCATTTCTTAAAGCCACAGCTTTGTGACAAAAAACTCAGTTTCACAACTAGTTTTTCATTAGCCATAGATTTTAATTGCTATTGAATTTGCAGTTTATGAATGCCCCTTACTGCCAACAATCTAATGACCTCTCACAAGAGATCACTGTGAAAAAGTCTTCTTGAATTGCAGAAAATTCCCTAATTAACACTGCTCTGGTTGAAGACTAGAAGTGTCTTGGGTGGTAGGGGAGGTGGGCAGAAATAAGGTAAAAGGAAAGGGAAATGAGAGTTCTTCAAAGGAGAAATTCAGTGAAATCCTGCAGGGATCTGTTCCAGATCCACAGCTGTTGCTGTCCAAAAAATAATATTATCAAATAATCCAGAAAAAGCATGAAATCAACCTTATTTTGAATTCAAACATCAAGTTTTGTAGATGCCACCAAGTTATTCAAGAAATGAAAATACAAAAACCATTTGGCAAGAGTTTGACAAGACCAATGACTAACAATATCATAACCAAATGATAAATGAAATCTATTCTTAATAACTGCTTAAAACAATCCTCCACAACTTACATGTGGATGGGATCTGAAATAGCTGACATGCCACATGACAAATTCTGGGGTTATAGTAGAAACCTTATGAAATCGAAGTTTGGTGCTCAGGGATAGGCAAACACGCAAACGAAATTTTAGAAATTTTTAGGACAGGAAAGAAAAAAGAATATTACACCACAACCTAAACAAGATGTTCATCTGTATCTTGAACACTGCACACAGTGTTGGCACAGCCAGGTATGGCTGGCTCTTCTCAGGAAAGACAACAGAACCAAAAACCAAGGAAGGATGACCAGCTTGGTGAAAAGCATGGAACAGCTGCAGTGTGAAGAACTAAAAAGAGAAGGTATCTTAAGCAAAGAAAGAACTAACTGAACATTTATGAAAAATGCCATTCATGTCTACAAAATCACATGTGAAGGAAGTAAATAAGGAATGACTTTCCAGCATTTTGTTCAAAAGAAACAGAGGTCATCAAATTAAATTAGCAAGTGAAAGGCTCATGAACAAAGTGGTTTTCTTCCTACAAAATCTAGCCAAGTCGTGTCATCAGTTGCCAGAGAATGAAGTTTATGCCAAAAATGTTCGCAGGTTAAAAGCTCAATTGGACCAATACATGGAAGGCGGAAAAAACAAAAAATAAGGCATGCAGAACCATTCAAGTTTAAAACCTACATTTAAGGAAATCCCAGACAACTGAAAATCAGGATATAAAGATGAAATACCAAAATGGGTTTCCTGGTCTAACTCCCCTTTCACCACTGACCTTTGCTACTGGTTATCAGCTGAAATAAGACACTGTAAGATACCAGCTACAAAAAGCTCCAGTCAAAGCCCTAACATCTTCCCTACGTCCCCTACTGAAGAGAGATGTTTTACAAAAACGGATGGTTTCTTCCAAATTCCCACAATTCGGCCAGCACTCCATCCTTCATGTCAATACTTTATCTGTTCTAGTTACTTCACCCTCTGATCAACATCCTAGCTAAGTTCCTCTGAACAGCAACAGCTGATGAAAGACAAAGTTGAGAAGAGACATGAGCAATTTTATGCCTTCCTTACTGGCAGTACTACATCAACATAAAATAGCTGCTTCTCCTTCCTTTTCCCACTCTGCATCCTCTTACTATGAAAACACTGCAAATAAGGTTAAATTACTCTTTTACAGCAACAGTACATTTGCAGAAGTTAGGATATGACATGACAGAAATTAAGTCATTGTCAGATTTGGTGCAGGTGTCGTTTTTCTTCAGATTACATACAGTATTGCAGCTTTTTCCCTCAAAAACCTTACAGAAAGATTTTGAATAGACATCATGGGTTGCAAAAGCAGAACAAGCTTCTCATAAATTTCTACTACCCAGGCACTATAATAAGAGCTTTTTTTGCCATCTACCTCATTTCTTTGCCAATGAAATGCGGAATCATCATTAGTCTTTCCAGCATGCAGCCAATTAAGTTCCAGTGAATTGTCTCTTCCAGTTTCAGGTGTGTGCAGATAAGCTGTTTTCCCTTGCAGCTCTCCTAAGGGGCATACTTACCTTTTACTGAACAACTACAATCGGTGCAGATTTTAAGAACTTCTGCCAGAAGATGCACAATATTAGTGCCACTTTAAAAAAATGCTATTTAATCACCAGATATCGGGGCAGTGCAGAGTGTGGTGCATAGGAATTAGCTATTCGAAGAGATGGTCTTACAGTAACATACTCTGATGTAGGCTGACTTTGTGATTTTCCTTGAATATGAACTCAGCATCCAAAGGTGCTTTATATCACTGTAAGTCTAGATATTACTGTGGCATATATCAGAAAGCTTTTGTGGCTCACAAGACATGGAAGGATATTCTCAGAACACCTCACTAGATATGGATATTCTCAGAGCACTGTTAACAAAAGAAATGTCACAGTGATCACAGGAAGTCGAGGGGGTAATAAATACAGACTGGTAAATAAGATTACAAGATATTTACACAAGGCTGTATAGACCTCTATTCTGACTCAACACAGCTACTTGTCTGTTAGGCCTTTGTGTCCAGGCACTTCAAAACTCAATACTCTTCCTTCTATGATCTGGAAACTGAGAGTACATCATATTCCATCTGGTTCTGTACTGTCAGTGAACCTCCATCTTGCTTCCTTCAGCATCCTGTATGTGTAGCATGTAGGCAACCCATGTATGTATTTCCCAATATCATATAGTTTCAGTGACAGTGAACTTCTCATAGTATGTCAGACTGGGGTTAAAGTTTTTAAAACCATAAGAAGTGATTCAGGAATCTAAAACGAGCCTTTAGATTCCCAGAAGCTTAATCCTCATGAGAAATAAAATAAGACAGGAGCATCCCAGAACTCCTAATCATTTTTGAGAATACAGTTGCAGATACCAGATTCTCTGTTCTCTTTATTCCTGTATTTTTCATCTGCTTGTTCTCCTACCTCTCCTGTCTTCTTTTGTAACCAACCTAGTTATCTTTTTTCTTCGTCCTTTCAAGAGAGATGCATCTCTTTACAAATTTACCCATTCCTCTGTAACACCTGGAAGTCTGTGTATACGTGAAAAAGAAAAGGTGGTATTTTGGATTCAAAAGCTTCTTTTTTGCCACTGCAGCAATGTTCTAGAAGCCATTGTTATGGTGGTTCCAGAGGAGTGAAGTATAAAGATGCATACAGTGGCAACTGACACTCCCAGCTCATGAGCTGCACACTTATCTTAATCTCAGTGCACTGATGACATGGGAGACATGCTCCCTCTGCCTGAAAGCCCTGTGCCACACATGGGATCCATCTCACAGACAGAATGCCAGGTGGAATGCCACAGCTATCTTTTCCTGTATCTGCAGTAGGACAGAGCATATTTAAGTTAAAGTGAAGAACTCTGAGGCTGCAAAGCAATACACTGGTCCAGCAGCATGGTATCCTGGACTGCACCCCACTTGCTTTAGATCTCCACAGAGACCCCAGGCTGGCTCCATTTACACACTACTTCAAGAACTGCCACACTTTGCTCTCACTAAACTTCAAATTTAGAGGGCATCAGAACACTAAGTGCAAGGCTATTATCCCTGGGTCGCTGGAAAGCCTACCAATCTCCAAACAATCATGGGCACAGGTAATAGAGAGACCCATTTCTGCAGGCTATTAAAGTATGAAGGAGGGGTCTCCTGAGCCAGCACACAACTCATGGCCAGTTGGCAAGCTCTCCTACTCACTGACAGATTCCTTCCCTGAGGCCAGCTGGCTCAGAAGGAGGCTACAACAGAGATGCTGTAGGACTTCAACATGGACAGTCATATAAGGGAGAGATGGAAAAGACCTAGTAGGTCACCAAGTTCCTTTATCTGCCAATGCACAGAAAGATTTATGTACTAAGAGCATAACCAATGCACCACCACTTGAAGATTTCTATTTTCATGTCAAACCTTTGTGATCAGTTCTTACACTTGGATAACCAAGGCGTCTGAGCTACACTGATTCAGATCACCAAGGTCTGATGCATCAGAATATGGAAATAATACCTCCAAATTAATACAGCAATTAGGCACTGCCAATATGTCTTGCTTAGATCAGGAAGAACTTACTCTACAAAGCAGAAGACATGAAAGAAACTTAAGTAGACCGATCTTTTTTCAGTAAAACTATGTAATCATAAGAGAACACACTCAGAAATCTGTAGTTTAGTATACTTCTGCCATCACTACAAAGACTTGGTGTTTATGTTCATATAGTGTTACTGCCAAGCACCTGTTTGCTCAGATTACAAAGACCTCTATATATGCTTTTTGTCTCTAATGCCCAAAAAAATGTTGGAACTCTTTTTACTGAAACAGTATTTGTTCCTCCTTCAAAAAGACACAGGGTTCAGCCTTTCCTGGCCTAACTTGCTAGCTGCTGTTCTGCTGGTTCAGTCATTCCTGCCTCAAGTACACTGTTCATAACACTAACGAGGTGCTTCAGTTAAACATATACTGAAGTAATTCTTCTGTCAGCATACTGTCCTTTGGCATGCAAAGTGGCAACTGATTTTATAACTAAGATGTATGTTAGAAAGCTTGGTGCTGCTCCTATATTACACAGGCCACGCCTGTAATGAGATATTGGTAACTGACAAGACAAAAATTCTGGTCCCTCAAATACATCCAACTTCTGCAGTTCTCAGCCTAAGAAGCCAAGCTGTTCTTCCTCTTTCATGTGTGCTTTATCACCTGTTGTTCTACTGAAAGTGGCTGCCCTACTGCTCCTTGGAACTGCCCATTGACACATCTGTAATACTGCCATAACAGGCATTCCTGTGAACTTGCATCCCAGTACTAAAAGAACAGCTTCTTCTCAGAAGTCCACTGTACCTGAGGGAGAAAAAAGAGATGTCAGATCCACAAAAACAGTGTGAATTAGAAGTAACTCCATGATTTTTGGAAAAGCATCAAAAGAACAACAGGGACAATGTAGTGTCAGATGCCATGATAAGCTAAAGCAAAAATGTCTAACACAGATCAAACATTGCTGCTCAAAGAAGAAATATCAGCTGATTACAGAGAAGCATTACAAACCAACTGGATTATATATAATTTAAGCAAGCTTGCAATTCTGCCCTGTCCTACCTCCAGATTCTGTCATTTTCAGCAGAAAGGCTGACACATCTGCAATCGGTTGCAAAGGTAACACAGGGAATTGTTAAGAATTCCTAGGTGTATATTCTTTGAAGGAGCACAAGGTGTTCCCTGCAAACTACTGCATTTAACAACACAGCAAGAGAGATGTACACAGAACTGAGCTCTGGCAGTGTGCCTCCACCTTCAGGAACACTACCCACACCTGCCTTCAGCTCCTCCTGCAAAAGACACAGCAGTTATGGAGCTAATGGGTTTATAAAATAAGGAAAAATTATAAAGATTCACTACCCATGCTACAGTCCCTTCAACGCATTCAGATCACAGGGAGGCTGTTAAACAAGTCCCTGTGATACTACTGCCACCTGTGCCCTTCCTGCCACTGTTCTTACTTGTTCATAGGTTCATAGGGAGCAACATGCTATCTGTGCATGAAGCTTTCCCTTTTGAGAAGTGAAAGGATACAAAAAGACATGATAAACAGTATCTGCTCAGCAGTAAATGCTAGTGGGGAGAACAGAGCTAAACTGTAGTAATACCCCCTCTAAAACTATAAGCCTGACCTTAAAAAAGAAAGTCTGTTTGTGTATCTTTTTTAAGTGGTTTCCCACACACTTAAAAAAAAATTCAAGGACCCTTTCATGGAGCCACTGATCTTATATAAAAGAAAACAATATGTCATCATTCCTCATATCAAAATTAAAAAACCCTTCACAGGTATTTCTTCACAATCAAGAGCTACCAATTCTCTTCTAAGTTCAATATAACCTTAGACATACCTTAAGCTCTTGATGCTATACAGTGGAATCACTACACACATACAGATCTATGTACATGCAAAATTAAAACTTCCTGTTCATCTCTGTCAGACTGAAAGGCAGCATTGCCTTTCAACCTTTGCAATCTTCTACTTACTTGTCTTCCAGCAATTCCTAAACACTGCAAGTTGGGTTCTCCTATATCACCATGATCATAAAGAAAGAGTGGTTCTTACCAAAACTTCTTACTTCTAAACTCCTGATTAGTGTACATAACAAAAAGAAATTAAAAAGCTGCACTTTGTAGAAGCTATTGTGCCTTCATCTACAGAAACAAGCTGTGCTCAAAAACTGCTTAGCTTACAGTATTTCCAAACCACCCACAAGCTCCATGGAATTTGATACAGCAGATATGCATAATACTTGCTGCACTTGAGACCACTATAGGAGATATGCCTGCTGAATCAGCCTTCAAAAGCCAGACTAATCATAAGCCGTGGATAGCACGAAACTGTTCTCATGAGGGCACAACAAATTAAGTGTGCACAAGAAAGTCTGCTTCACTAATGGATCCAAGGTATAAGGCTTTGCAAATTCACCAGAAGATGATCACCCGAAGTGGAAGAACTTTGGGTAGGCAGGAAAGGCAAATCAACTGACAGCAGAATAATCTTCTCAGCTGGGCAAGGCGCAGGGAGCAGCTGCTCCATCAACCACCCCACTGAACTCATTTCCCAGCAGTGGTTAGAGAAGCAGTTCTGTGAGTCAGAATTTTACAGGCATCAGCAGCAGAAGAAATCTGGCTGTTCCTCTTTCAACAGCAAAACATGCAGAAGGAAAATGGTACACATCTACGTTAGTGAAACCAAGAATTCGAAGACCTGGATACCCCAAATCCCTTTTACCAACTTACAACAAACTATTTCATCCCTCCCTATGCAAACCCAAATTCCAAATTACTTGGTATGATGAGAAATGTTACCAAGCTATAAAACCAGACTGTGATCATTAACAGAGACCTTTAGGTTGCTTCAGAGAGTATTTCTGCCAACACTACTAGCATGAAGTCAAGAGTGGGAACATCAGCTCTTACCTCTAAAATTCCCATTATAAAGACACTTGTCTGAAAGTGAACACTAACAGCAGTGCCCAGTTCAACTACTCTGTGACGAAACCATTTGCTATGACACCAATAAAGGCATATTTTATGTCACCTTCACCCATCTAGAAGTAATGCATTTTAACAAGTGAATTAAAATTCAACCACTGGCTGAGGGTGAGTCACTCTATGGACACATTTCTCTCTTCTGAGGCTACTAAGGGAGCCCAAACAACTGCGTGTAGACTCCTGGTTAACATTGCCCAAGATGAATTCCACCTCAAGTATGTACACTTCACCAAATCCAGCTGCCAGAAAAGCTCTCCAACACCACAACGACTTTCTGCCTCATGGGTTATGTTTTACATGCACAGCCAAGCCAAATATAATACTTCATAATGTTTTAGAGAAAACTGGGGACAGCTGCATGTGTGCTTATTGATGTGACATCAGGCTATAACAGAAGAAGTGAGGGTTCTATCTCCTTAACAATGTACTGATTCAATTGGTCCCAATGGAAATTAACCACTCCATACTTTGCATAAGACACAAGCATCTTCTGATAGAGACCACATGAAAACCACTAGTTTCCTCTCCTCTGTGAGGCTGCTCCCCAGCATGCTGATCCCATTCCCACTGACTGGGAATGCACCAGCATGCTGGTCCAGTCAGGATGGCAGGCAAAGGCCTCACTTCACAAATCATAGGTATACACCTCCATAAGGAGTTCATTCCTCCACTGTCAGGCTTCTGCTGGAGACCTGGAAGATTCTATTACTTCACTGAGAAGGAAAACAAAATCAGAGCACATTTTTTCATTTGTAAATTATTCTAATTGATCTAATACCATATTCTATCACTGTATTATTGGCAGTAACCACACAAGCTTTGTGGTCATCATGCAGAACCCAAATACAACTGTCACGGGTCCTGTGTAAGAAACAGTACACAGGTGCACTGCTCCAGGCACAGATTTGTTAAGATTCCAGTTCTTCCTTCCTCCAGGGAAAAGAAACACTCACTGATATGAGCAGCAACACTAAACACCCTTCCTTTATATTGTCATGTGTCAGAGCTGGTGAGTCCATTTTCTTAGGTACTCATACTTGCCTGAGATGGCAGCATGCAGAGTGGCTACTTTGCATCCTGCTTCTCCATCCTGTCACACACAGAGACCAAGAAATCTTTTTATACCTTCCCTCTCTGCTTGCAAAAAGCAAGTTACAAGACTACTTTCATTTTCTGTCTCTTTACAGACACACTGAATAGATGGTTTCCCATCATGGCCCTGCATGTTTATTCTAGTAAATTATTCAACTTATTCTGTGTGGAGCAAATTAATTTCTACAGCAATTCAGCTGCTACTCCATCTACAGCATATATACTTGCTGAAACAGATTAATTCTGCCATGCAACATCATCTTTCGTTTTCTTCAGCATCTGCACAGACCTTTTATTCAGATAAAACTATTCTTCTCCCCTTGACCCCCCCATTCCCTGCCACAACTGATGTTTCTTGGACATAATACAGTGCTTTTTCTTGGGAGTAAAAAAATATTTTCAAAAAGTTGATAAATTCTGTGAATCTAAAAACCATTTTACATTTTCCAAATCCTCTCCACTTGATTTGCTCATACCTAATTTTCACAGATATTCATTATTTAACTCCCAAACACATGGGTTGCAATATATCAAATCCTAAAAAAAAGAAGGGATTTGAATGAAACTATTCTAAAAGCAGGAAATGAAAAATGAGGTCCAATCTGCAACGCTCTGTCACTGTCATTTAGCCACATGGGATCTACTTACTTGTATGTGGAACCAACTGCTTAGCTGCTTGCACTGACCCCCTGAGTTGTAAACAAAGTTACCCAAATGTCACCAGATCATCTGCTGTCAAGCACACAGTATTTTCATCCTTTTCTAGTATGAGAATGTCCCAAAATTAACTTGGTTCTTTGTGTGTAACACTGCATTGTCAGGTTCATGATGCAGAGACTTTACCTACCATAAACATGAACAAAGTTGAGATTTTTTTTTACCTAATCAGGGGGAAAAAAGCAAAAAGAATATACATGCTGATTGGATTTCCTGTTTACTATCAAATTATCAGATTGGGGTTGCAGTTTTTCACAAAATTCTCAAATGGAATCAAATAGATCCATTACTTTACCTTGTCACTTGTTCACATAAAAAACTTCTGGAAAAGTCTGAATGGTTTTGGGATTTGCACATCGTTTATGACCCAAGCTGACCTTCTTCTGACTGATTTAATTGAGACTGCTTTCCCAGCCAGACAGCAATTCTTCAGTATACAACTGTTGATATATATAAGAAACCTTCTGTAAAGTCAGACACATTGTTTTAGAACACAGAAGTTCAAGTTGCAGAAGAATACACTACACTACACAGTGTTTGTGAAATGCTCTGATTCATTGCTCCAAAGTATATATAACCACAAATTATCATTAGTCACTTTTCTACATTTCTGAGAGCATAGGGACCTGTTATTTCACCTGCTGTCCTACAGCATCTCTCCAACTTTGCTTGCCTTACAGAGGCATTTATTACATTGACACAAGTCTTAGTTCATACCACTGGTACAAGTGGGTGCTGACTTAGTCTCAGGGCTCTGTCAAAGCTCTTTTTAAAAGAAGCTTGAGCAGCTCTGCCACGTTCCCCAAGCAACTCCACCTACACCAAAGAGAAAACAACTGCTATGAGTAGCACCGGGTCCTCAGGAACACAGGTCTCTGCCCTGTTTTCACAACAGGACCAATACAGTGCAGCAATTAGAAAATACCATTTCAGTGTCTCCTTGCACTCCCTACCTTCCTGCACTCTCCCATCATATCTTCTAGGATATCTGCATGCTGAGTTCTATCAGGCAGATACTATCTCTCATTTGGCATTTGTGCATGTCCCATTTTAAGAGGGTGCCCACAAACATCTGGGTCTGCTACTTAAGAAAATAATACCACTAAGCAGAGCTATGTTCATCCAAGGAGAAAACACTTTTTGCATTCTCCTGCTTGAGGGGTGACAGCACTCTTACTTATCCTTTATCTGTCAACAGTTCTCAAACTTTGTCTGTTTCTGTTCCTTTTTATGCCCTTCTACATACCATCTTAGTGCCTAACACAAAACAGTCCAATACACTCTCCTAATTCACTCTAGGTTACATATCTGAACATGTTTGAAATGCAACAGTGCAGGCATTGTGTAAGATATATGTCAGTATTTTCCAAACAACAACATAATTCACTGGTTTCCATATTTTTATTACACTTCTCTCCATAGGGACAGCAGAACTCTCTCTCCCAGTGGGAAAATCACTCCTGCTGTTGGACACCAGTAGCAGTTCTGGCATCTAACACTAACAGCATTATCAATTTATGACTTTAGGAACACTACCAGAATCCAGTAGTAGCATCTCTAATATTACAGACGGGCCATTTGTCCATTTTTTCCACATGGCCCTTTGTGTCTTTTCTTACATCCTTATTAGTGTTTCATGAGAGCACTTACCTTCTCTCACGTAACACAGCTTTCAAAAGCCTCTATCCAGCTACAATTCCCACAGTAAACAGGCTGAAAACATTAAAGAACTCCTGTTGTCTGCTCTTCCCCCACCACCCCCATGAAGATCTGTGGTCACCTCTCCTCTGAATAAGAGGTCTCAAGTGAGCAAACCCCACTCTCCACCTCGGTGTGCACAGCTCTGCCATGGACCACACACATCACACACGTACCAGTCACACTGCAGGGTCTCTGGGCAGCCACTCTTCCTGCCTGAACTGTGACACAGCAAGGGAGGAGAAAAAGAGAAACATTATAGGATATTAAAAAAAGATATTAAAAAAAAAAAAAAGCCTTCAGGTCCCAGAACAACCATGTTAGCAACAGCACAAGTGAGAAGCACTGCGCTCCTGTCTGCTTTGTGAGACAAGAGATGGAGCATGGTGATGAAGACAGCACGCACTGCTCCAGCCTCAGTGACCTGTAGTCATAGCTGCTGACATTCCCTCACAGCAACCCTTCAGCAGGCAAATATCCAGGTGTAGGATGAAGAGGAGAAAGGTGGAAGGTTCGGGTGAGAGGTCTTAAAGCACCCTTTAAAAATGGTGACAGCCAGGAAAAAAAAAAAAAAGCATTTCCTATTTGACCACATCTTGTAACACAGTTTGGTGCAACCTCCAGCACCCTTACGTCATTTCTCTCGTGTCCTTACACAAAAGACACAACCACCAGGATAAGCCAGGTAACTTCCAGTCTCAACAGATATTCCAACCAATAAGGGACAGACTTTGATAAAGAATCTGAAAGTATTTTTTAAAATTGCAGCATTTCATTGAAATAGCTCCACTAAACACTGACAAGTGAAGGAAGTCTGCTTCTCACACAGGCAGAGGGCTAGGTCCTCTGCAGAAGTCAGCCAACTCCACCTACATCAGATGTACTCTGGCCTGATCACCAGATTTTAAACTCATTACAGCCATTTTATAGTTCTGCTAACTAAAACCAAATTTTTTTTTTAACTCTAAAAATTGTGACCTTCAGTTTCAAATCTGTTACTGAATGAGAAACATTGTAACTATTGCTAATTTTATTCAAAATATTTAAAATTACTGCTGTCCTTAATCATATTCAGTACAGCAAAAGGGAAAAAATATAAAACCAGTTACTCAGAAAAAGAACTATATATATATTCTGTAGACTGCTCAACAGATTTAATTCAGGTGTGTTTTATGACTGCTTTTACTTCAAGATTTGTGTATATATATGGAAATTACTGATGAAAGAATTGCATTTATGTTGCACTGAAGTGAAAGTCATGCTGTGATAAAAATGTGTTTCTTTATACATCAGAGAACTAGAATAATAGGCTATTATATGGGCAATATTTGATTTATGATTTAAATTACATTTATGATTTTCTTATTTTTTAATTTACTTGTTTGGATTTTTTTAACATGAGTCCTTGACTTAAAAGAAATTTTATTAGTAAGTACAATACCTAGCAAAACAAGGGTCTAGATCTCACTAATATGCTTTAAAGACATCAAATTTCCTGAGCTACATGATCATGCTAAGTGCATTTTAAGTAATTTTGGTTTAATTTCTGGTTTCTGGTAAATGGTACCAATCTTTAGACACTTTAAAGAAGGTAGTTTAGACAATACCTGAGAGCTTCTCAACATCCCTAATGTTTCACATTTCTAATATTTTTTCATACAAAGTAAATGAAATTAAATATTCTCAACCACTTTCAACAAATATCTACAACATAGTATGTTGTCTGCTTGTGACTGAAGACAGGAAAGACAACTTTGCCCCTCTGGAGATATGTGGTTCTGGTTTTGCCAACTAAGTTTCCTGTGCCACCTTTTCTATGGGTCATACTAAATTTTCTCCTTAAGTATTCCAAAAGGGAAGAGATAATGAGAAATAAAAAGACAGGAGGAAATCTAATCCTGCAAATCTGAAGGATCCTTTCAGTTTTGGAAAGGGTTATTAAGGCCCTGGAATTATCTGGGTAAGAGCATCGAGCTAATAATGCCAAGGTTTGATCCCTGTGTGGGCCATTCTCTGAAGAGCTGGACTTGATGATCCTCATGGGTTCCTTCCAACTCAGAATGTTCTGTGTTTCTGTAATAGTGTTCTTCAAGTTCACAATAAAAACACCATCCCGCTTTCATATGTGCAGCAAATTTGCTGACAGAGGAACATGTCTGTTTTGTAAATAATGAAAACATCTCCAACATGTTCTTGTCACTGGAAATTACTTCTTGCAGGAGCCATTGTCAAAATCTCCCCACATGTAGACTGGATGTACTAAGGTGGGGGTACGGGGATGGGGGGGAGAAGGGGGGGAAAGAACATAAAAGCACTCATTAACCTCAAAAGAATAAATGGAAACATTTTAAGTCTTGTAAAGTGAAACACTTTTACTTCTGTTAATCCAACATGTTCACTCAACAAACAAGACAGAACACTGAAAAATATGGAAGCATGAGATTTTTGGAATTCAAAGTTAATTTTAATGTTAGCATCAGAAGCAAACTCCTGTCTGTCAGATTATGTCAGAAAACACTGCATAGTTCCACAATATTCAGTATACATACTAGGGTCTGCCCAAAAAAAAAAAAAATCAAAGTAGAAGTACGAAAATGTGTATGGAAGAAGTGGACAGACATAAGGCAGCTGAAGCTGAAAACATCAGCATCCCATACTGATGATATAATAAACCATCAGAGGAGGTAGACAGAAGAAGGCTAAACTATGAAGATGTAGATATGCATTTGCAAGCCCAAGTTTGAGAATGAGTGGGAAAAGGACCAAGTTTTGTCTTTGTCCAGCTGCAAAGGGAGAGGGTTCCCCAACTGTAAAATGTATTTTGCAACACATCAGGTAGGTTCATGCAGAAGAAAACAAGCAATCTTGGAAAGAAAATATGACAGAAATAAAGCAAGTTAATTATTTGCCAAGGGCAGAGAATATATCAACTTCTATGATTTAGTAAGTCTCATTATGTTAGAGCCTGCCTTGATCCAAAAGCCAAGAAATTATGTGACTTGTCTTTTCCTATTTCAATTTCTAACATTCCTGATCACATAGAAAAGTGAAAAAGCAAACCCAGCAGTTCAAAATACTGAAAACAATATTAAAAAGTCTTCAAAAATCATTAGAGACATCATGATTTTAAACAAGCTGATTTTAGACTGCTGATTTATTAAAAGCCAACCATGGTTTTATCTGCTTTCTGAATGAATCATGGCTATTTATGAAGACACTGAAAGCTGTTCTGAGCAACAGGAAAAAGAGCCAACAGTGAGGCAGACACAAAAGACCCAACCACCAATGAATCATTTGAAGGTATCCCCAATGCACATAATTATCATACCCATTAAGCAACATTCACTGCAATTAAGTATTGTTTGGCTTAAATCAGTTACCTGGAATGTCTTCTGATCAGGCCTGTTCCAATTAAGTGGCACTTACTTATTACCCTAATCATGCAGTATCAGTTCAAAGCAGCATAGTACAGCTTCACCTTGAAAGCAATCAGCCTAACATTTGGCAACCAAAAGCAAGAGCCCTTGAGTTTTCAAATGACAGAAAACTTATATATAAGTATAAAGCATCATTACATTGTCTTCTCTTATTTTCTTTTATTTCTAGAATTCTCCTCACATAATTCTTAAAGCTGCTACCAGTTGAAGACCTGTTTAAAAACAAAAGAGAGATTAAACACATACTAAATGCCACATATTGTGCTGTTCCTGAAAAGGAAGTTGCTGGGGAGAACAAGAAATACAGAAACAGCAGGACAATGCTTAAAACTTTCATAGAATCATGGAATCATTTAGGCTGGGAAAGACCATTAAGTTCACCAAGTCTAACTACTGACCCAGCACTGCCAAGTCCACCAATAAATCATGTCTCTCAGCACAACATCTACAGATCTTTTAGATATTTCTAGGGACACTGACTCAAACACTGCCTCTGAAAGCCTGGTCCAATGGTTAATAATCCTACCATTTGAGTTTAATTTATAAAAATGGAAATTTCTGCACTCTACCAGAGCACTGACTATACATGACTCTCTTAAACATGTTTTGCCATTCTAAGTTAACTCTGAGTTAGTTACTTTTATGATGTATATCTCTTCTGTTTCAGAGAATTATATATTTTTTGCTCATTTGAAACCTGTGTGCTTCATAATACAAAAACAGTTACCTCTCTTACATTAAGAACTTCATTAAGGCACACATATGAAAGTTATTGTAGAAAATGTTGCAGATGGAATTTCTAATTTCTCAGCAGAGTATTTAGGGTTACTACATATACAAATACATCTAAAGTAACATAAATTAGGAATTTCAATGGATACATTTATTTTGGCTTTAAGCTAGATTAACAATTTAAAATAAAATTTGAAAATCCTAGACCTGTCAACAACCCTGTTTTCTTCAGGTAATGTAAGTCCATGAGCCAGCAGTACCCTTGTGGCCAGGAAGGCCAATGGGATCCTGGGGTGCATTGGGAAGATTGTGGCCAGCAGTTTGAGGGAGGTGACCCTGCCCCTCTATTGGGCTCTACCGAGGCCACATCTGGAGTGTTGTCCCCAGTTCTGGGCTTCTCCATACAAGAAAGACAAAGAGCTACTGCAGAGGGTCCAGTGGAGGCCACAAAGATGATGAGGGGTCTGGACCATTTCTCTTCTGAGAAGAATCTGCAAGAGCTGGGCCTGCTCTGTCTGGAGGAGACTGAGCGGGGATCTCATCAATAAATACAAGTATCTCCAAGGTGGCTGCCAAGAGGATGGTGCCAGCCTTTTCCATGGTTCCCAGCAGCAGGACAAGGAGCAATGGCCATAAACTAAAACACAAGTTCCACCTCAATACGAGGAAGAACATTACACTGAGGGTGGCAGAGCCCTGAAAAAGGCTGCCCAGAGAAGTCACAGAGTCTCCCTCTCTGGAGACATTCAAGACCCACTTGGATGAGTTCCTGTGTAACCTGCTCTAGGTGACCCTGCCTTGGCAGGGGTTTGGACTGGAAGATCTCCAGAGGTCTATTCCAACCCTAATGATCCTGTGATCCTGTGATCTGGACAGCAGACAGGATGAAGGTACACTGATACACTTGCCAACCTGTAGTAACTAATCCACTGGAAGACTAAAGTGCGACCTTATCTCTGTTGCCTTTGTTATTTGAGCTAGTTTATTTTAAATTATCCCAAATATTCCCACACAGCACTAGACATTTCAGGAGAACTTTACTAAAATCTGAAAGGCACCTTACTTTTCACATCCATACACCTTCAGAAAACAAACCTTTGACAAATGTTTCCCTAAGTCCTCTGGGCTCAGCTCTAAATACAGTTGTCACTGCCAAATCAAAACTCTTTGTGGTCACTGACACTTTACAGGGAATTATTTCAGGCTGTTTTATCTCATGTAAGTTTAACACAGATATCAGGACTGGCCTGTTCCAGTGTTCAGTTTCAGCTTACAAAAATCTGCAAGCAAAATACATGTCATCAAATCAGAGCCCTGCACTGTGGAATTACATAAGAAACTGACCATGCTAGGTTTGCTTCCAAAAATTTATACAGCAGGTCTTCAAAGTCCTGCCTGTGATTTACAAACATCATAAGCATACATTATTAAAAAGAGACATCAGTTACAGTAATCAATTTCTGTGACTACTGGCAATTTTCTGCATAATCCAGCCTAGCAAGGTTTCCATACAGCTTTCCCTGAAATGTAGTTGCAAGCTGTCTTCACACGTTAAATATCATAGCATACGTGACAAGAGACATAGATTCTTGTTAAGATTTGGTTGCTCAAAAAGCTCAAAAATTCAATAAATACTAAACAATTAGCTGCTGAAAATCAGCCCTATTTAAGATGTCTGAAGCTGAGCTTCAAAAACCTGATCACTCAAAATCATTACTTCCTTGCAAATGGGCAGGAGAAAAAATAAAAATCACAACCTCAACACACACCTGCAGAAAATTGATTCATTATCTAAGCTCTTCAGTGAGAAAGAATCCATACCTACTGCAAAAAAAAAGCTCCCAATGTTTTCATCTCAAATCTTTCCCAGATAAAGCTCTTCGTTCTTATTTACTTAGTACCTCTTCCAATTTAGTGCTTTTACAGCAAACAGGCTGAATTCAGTGAGTCTCTTGAGGCTGCAGCTGACCCAGGCTACCACCCCTACAGACCTCTAGCTGCTCATCATCACTTCTTGATGATCACCCAGCATGACAGCACATCACTACTGTACTCTACCCAAGCTCTTTCAAAATAAAGTCAGGTTTGCTTGCTGTTGTAAAGATTCGTAACAGTAGAATTTTTTCAATGTTCTGTTAGTTTAGGTCATTTTGAAAGAACCAGGTTAAGGAGCAAATGAGTGAGCAGATAAGCTTCACAATTTGGAAGGAGAGCCTTCTGTCCCAAAGTCACACTAAAACAATGAGGCAGCAAAGGTGAACAACTGGCATGGTAACTTCCTTAGCACACCTGACTGCAGATAGCACCACACTGAAATCACTACAGGCAATCACTGATGCTAAAATACATGGATTTGACTCTTCCTTGCTTGCTTGCTCCTGAGCCTGCTTGGATTAAATAAAGTACTAAGGTGCAGATCAATGAACAGAAAAGTAATATATGTACAGGGTGGTATACTATATCCTGGATAGTCATGACTCAGTTAACTCAGCAAGTACTGAAGTACACAAGTTACTCAATGTGAACTCTCATTGTGATACTGCAGCAAAAAATTAATTTGAACCTTGAACATAACGAAGAGAAGCAGGTAAATGAATTCTTCTCTGTAGCACTGACAGCATTGTAGAGACCAACATTGAAATACCATCTTGTGCTTCTGGCATCTGGTTTTCCTGAAGGGAAATCAAAAAATTGGAAGGAAAAAGAGAAGTTATGCAAATGTACTTGAAGTCTGCAAAAAATGTCTTCTGGTAGGTGTCTTAAAGAGGTCACTAAAAAAATGTGTCTTGAGTAAAAGCACTTTTTGTAGGTAAAAACAAAAACATACTGAAGGGCTTCCCAACCTACCAGGTCAAGCCATAAAAAGAACTTTTGCCTAGAAAATTAATTCCAAAGAACTCCAATGAAAACCATGACTTTCCAAAAACAGCAAACAATGAGAATGATTAACCAATACAGTAGCAGTAAAAGCTTTACTGAATGCCTGATGCCTTCCTTCAGATAAACACTTGTATTTTGTAAAATATTTTGGTCAAATCAAATTCAAACGCTAAGCACAGTTTTCAATTCAACAGAGAGATAACTGAATAGTAAGTAATCTGGTCAAACTCTGGCTAAATCTGTGGCTTTCTGACATCGTATTATTCCCAAAACCAAATCTCCTCCATTTCCTCTACATATGCAAATGTGAAACATGCAAATTACAAATATGATCAGTTCTTAAAATGATTCTTAAAAAGACATCTTTAATTTGCTGTATATTTTATTGCTGAGGACAAGACAGCTAAAGAATTTATCACCTTAGCTACCTTGGTTATATCATTTCACTCAGACAGTGTTATCTCCTTGTCTCCCACACAAGAGTCATGCTGTTATCAAAGTCTTTCTCACTAAACAATTATTTCCTTTTATGATTTCTTCTGGCTGGTCAAAGATAAGGGCTTACAGTGAGGTTGATTAGTGTTGCAAACAAATAGGAGTAATACTAGAGCAGATATAACTAAGCTGAAGTAATCAGCACTATTAATAACCTTTTGATTTCTAATCAAATACAGCTCTGACTTTTGCTGCCACTTTGTTTTACATCTTCTAAACTACAAAGGAATTAATATTTTATAAAATATTCTCAATATACCAGTCCTTTTATTCTCTTGTTTGCTTTTTGTCTTATGTCTCTTCTTCACTAAGAAAAAATAAAAATAACAAATCTATTAAAAAAGAAGTTCTATACTTTATACTGCCTTACCTGGTAATAAGATTTAATTATATATTGCAGTATGAAATTCTGCATTTTTTTTAATCTAGTAAGATTTCTGAAGACAGTAAAATCACATTTCTTGATATTTGCATTGAAAAAGAACCCAAAACAAAGAGACAAAGCCAACCAAACAACAATCCTTGCTTGAGACATACAACTGTGACAAAACCGAGTTCATACAGTTAACATATGGCAAAATTATTTCCAGAAATAGGAACCTAACATGTTAGGCCTTAGAAACTTGCACTGCAGGTAGCACTGCCACATCCTTTCATAATCCTGGGCAGCTACTAATCCAACAGATGCTCATTCTGCTCAAGTAATGGGCAATGTCCCTCACAGAAAACACATAAAACCACTAGAAATACATCATCTCCTCATCCTCTGCAAATCCTAGATAGGCAACATACTCTTCCAAACATGCACAACCTTTCACTGAGACTCTCTAAGAGGGATTATATCCAAAGCACCAAGTAAATCCTATAGTTCCATCTACTCATGGGAGAAGCCCAGTCATTTCACGGACATATATGTTTGTGATGCCCACAAGTATCATTATTTTATAATGGTCTCTCCATGATCTTTCCAAATAGTCTTTTTTTCCCATGTGGGAAAAAAAAAAAAAAAAAAAAAAAAAAGAAGCAACATGTACGCATAGCAATCATTTTTTTTCTGGCTTGCATTGCTATTTTACAGTTGCAACAGTCTTAGGAAACTTGAATGCTGCTCAGTGAGTTTACAATTCATTCAGACATGAAGGTTTAGTGGTAATTCCAGAGACACTTCTGTCAAATGGGGTGTCATTGCTCCATATATCATGTAGCCCCAGCATGTGCACAGGGACAATATCCTTGCTTCAGGATGCCCTAATGAACAGATTTCCAGTAAATATGACATTTATTTGCAATAAGAGTAACATAAATTAAAAAAGAGTAACATAAATTAAACATTTGCTTGTTTAGTTTTTGACAGCAACTTTTGTAATTTATCGAATTTCTTTTTTCTTTTAAATTAATTTTAACAGCAATTGTTGCTGTTTGGTTTCTTCCATCTTTTACATTTATTTTATGTAACAATCAAGAACAAGAAGAATAAGACAGGAATCAAAAAACTAAAACTTTCTTCACATGAAAAGCTCTCTTTTCTGCAAAACTGGGTTGTCTACCAGCAGACTTAAAAACAGGCAGACATCAATGTTAAAGGTACAAATAACTATACTAAACATAAAAGGGAAAACAGTATCTGAAATGTGGCAAATATTTTCCAGTGTTCATCTAAAGAATTCCTTTCAGAGATAAAAGTCAAAGATGAAGAAAACAAAAAATTTAATAAGATATGTGTTAAATGTTAGCCTATACAGGTTTGAAAAGACTGTGAGCTGACTTACAATATTGGCAAGATAGCAATAGTAATATAAAATATGCACCAAGAAAACCAACCATTTTTATTTTCCATTTTTTCTAAACCTTATTAGTTGTCATTGTAAAGAGTATTTCTTCTTTTCATTTTTAACATTGTTTTAAAAGCTAATGTGCAATTGAAAAGTTATTTTGTCATGAATATGCCCAAAATTTTCTTTATAATACTCTTTGTTTTGATCTGTCAAAGTTCAAGTTCATTAAAAAAAAATTCATTTTCTAAAGGTATCCTCTAACCTCAGAGTAAATAAATGAAAAAAAAAAAAAAAGTATTAATTAAAAAAAAAAAAAAGAACCAATTCATAAACTGCCCCTAATTAACTTTACTTCCCAAAAAAGCCACACATCTGTTTTCACAGCTGGACATGATTCAACCACTGGTAACCAGAAAAAAGCCCTGGCATGTTAAAATAATCTAGCCAAAAACTGACACTCCAGCAAAGATGGCTACTATGCCAGCAGAATCTGAGCAGCTGTTAGGACAACCTTTATTTACACTGAAAGGGCATGAGACATCCTGATGGTATTACTATTAAACCAGCAAATCTTATTGGAAAGACACCACTGGTTGAAAATGGACAATGCAAAAGCACAACATGCATTTTACCAATCAAGCAGATTATAATTATGTGAGAACAGTGATGTATAATAATCCACTCTCTACCCACTTTTCTACAACAGATTCTGCAGGGCTCAGCTTCTGGAAAAAAATTCTTTGTAAATTATTTTTAATACAGCTGTTATTATGAGCATCAGAAAAATCAATTAACAATGCTGCCCTAACTCTTTAGGAAAAAAAGGGACTTAGATAAACAGAAAAAGATTATGCTATTTCTTTTATAGCATTATTCCTATTCTGTAAGTAACATCAAAGAGCCACAACCCCCTCCTTCTTTTTTCCCCCCTCTTTTGGCTTTGACATCACACAGAGAGAAAAGTATTCCTTTCACTGTCTCTTGTATAGCTGGAGCATCCAAGCTCTGCATATTGTTATCACTTTCTATCCTTGAATATGAATTATTTTAATCCTCCAGCAATTAACAGTCTTTTGGATGAAAATTTAAAAAGGCTGGGAGTGCAACCTTACTTTTGTTTTGCTAATTTATTTGGTCAGTAGTTCATTTACTCATTGTTTTACAGGGCTTAAATATTTAAGTGTGTGCATGTCCTACTTACAATCTATTTTTTTACCATTACATGTTTACAGCCATCTCTTTTTTTTTGTCCTTTTCCTTAAACCTGGAGTTTACCACTCTCAAGTATATTTCATGGAAGGCTTTCTGTCATAATTTTGCATTTTAGAGCACCGCTTATTTATTTAATCACATAGCTTTTTGGTTGGAAGAACAGTAATCATCTTTTATTTATTAAACCAGGTCTTCTTGATCTCCTCGCTGCCTTCTTGCTCCCACCACAATTACCATCAATACTTGTATTCAAAGCATGGCAAGTTCTTGACAAACAAGGTGGAAGCAAAGTTCTCTGCCCTCAAGATTCAGCTGTTTAAGGCCCCAATCTCATACAACACACATTCATTTTAAACCTGTAAGCAGTTCCCTTGACTTCCAGGTGTTTGCTGTTGAGCAATTAAGTGGTCTGGATCAAGGCCTCAGCAAACTATGAGACAGAGAGGTAGCAGGCAGATATAATAAGAAGCATCATGAATGAGAAGTCAAAGTTTAGCAGATATATCAATTCACAATGTGCTGTTTGACTCAAAAAATATAATTAAGAAAAAGAAAATAAATGGTTGAAGTAAATTGTCTTCTTGGAGTGAGTTTGTGAGTTTTACAATCCAAACAAACCTATGACATTGTGAATTTCTCAGTCCAGGGAGCCTGTGACAGCTGTGGATAGGTCTTATGAAGCCATGCACGCATTCCTAAAATAAAGTTCCATCAGCCCTTCAGGAATCATTACACCAGACACATATTCTAAGCTTCAAAAAAGTTCACTGCAAACACGCAGTATCATAACATTGACCTGTTCTAGCCCCAAGTCAGTTTGCTCTGAAAGACATAAAAAATGGCCAAAAAATTAAACAGACCTATAGTCAAAATGAGAAAGGCAAGTGAATTTTTACAACCAAAAGCTGCCTCAAAAAAAAAAAAAAAAAAAAAAAATTAGGAAAAACCTCCATCTTAAACAATCAGCTCCATGGTCTCAAAAGAAGGCTAAAAGGCTGAATACAGGACCCTGAATTGCAAGCTATGCTATTCCCATTCTTCTTTTCCCCCCTTAATTACTTCAGTGTTTGGTAGAGTGAAAAACTAAAATTATGCAAAGGTTTTAAAAGGACAAGAGATGTAAAGTCTAACATACTAAATGAGATAAAGTATGTGACTTCAATCTGTATTTTTAAGTAAGGGTAAGAGAGTAGGTAGGGTCAATCAAGACATGTACAATCAGGTCTTATATTGTATACAGAATGGATGGATATATTTGGGTTACTGGGGATGATTGAGAAAAAGGCTGATTTATTCACAGTGACAGGAAATGATGTAGGTGGTGACTTTAAGGTCAGAGCTTTAGGAGATCAGAAATAAACAGATATGCAGGCCAGTATGTAGAAAATCAGAATTTCGAAACAACCTCTTTGAATGGAAGGGGCTGAAATTGATGCTTGGATTATGTCCTTTACTGACATGAAAGTCTCTGCAGTGGGAAGAGATTGACTGTGATCCTGAACTGTTTCTCACACTGATTTTGTCTGTGGATTGGTATTTTTCCAAGCATGAATAACTCTGTATAACACAGAAACAGATCACAGCAACTGACAGTGGAAAACTTTGTGAAATACAAACTAGGGAACTCATTAAAGTACAAGGTATTACCTCCCCCTACAGTAGAGACTGACAGCATTCACTCACTCTAGCAACTGTAATCATGTCTCTTCTCTTCCTTATCCTTCTAATAACCAGAACATAGATCATGAGGTCAAAAGTGGCAGAAAAATTTACATCTCCTCAGCAGGCTTTGCATACAGCCTACAACACTTACTCTTAATTCTTCCCTCCTCCACAATTTCAATCTTAATCTACTAATTCCAGAATATTGTGAAGCTCTCTAATCAGTAGCAGTAGCAGCATGATTTGTGGCTCAGTACTACCCTTCTGAAACATTTGTACAGCTGAATATACCTGTAAAAGTATGAGAAAAGCTTCACACAAGGACAACAGAGACAATCTACAGTTTAAAAAATCCATATATTTTCTGGCATGTATTTTGTGAGTGGGATGATTAAATATTCTATAAGCAATTAGTAAATTGTCAATAGAATTCAATAAATGTTGTTTAAAAAAAACTCTAATTATATGTTACAATAACCACCAACTATTGCCATTTTGTTTGTGAAGGTTTGTAAACTACTTCCATTTGAGAAGTAATTGATTCCATTTTTATCATTTGCTCAAGTTTATGTGGTTGTTCACATCCAAAGAGATGATAACATCTATTTGCAGCAAATTATACATTAAATTCCTCATTCAAAAGCTGTAATGGAAAACAAAATGCTAATTTGTGCTGTAAACGGAAGTAGAGAATCATAATCACTCATTGTTAACATTAGGAACTAAACTGCTCTTGCAAATAATAAAACGGGTTAAAAATGTGGAGTGCTTTTGCAAGCCAAAGTACCAGTGCCTCTTACTTGCTCATGTTTTATATTACAAGTGATGAAAGGAACCTTTCCTCCTCATGCCAGCACAAACTGCCCCTTTTTGAGGGAAAGAATAATGGCCTTATGATTGCAATGTAAGGGTGCATGTCAGGTGACCCTCTCTAGCCACAAGTCTCCATCCAGCTTCCCAAATATGGGCTTCCATGCACTCTCTGCTAGACCAACTCGACTGGTCCAGGGGCTGTTTACAGAAGTGAGTACTGTAGAACTGTAGAACTGGAAGAGTCAGACAGCTGGTGCTGAGGATCCAAGGCTCACAATACATGCTCTATCCCACACACTTTGGGGTTCAGTTTGATTATTTAACTTCACACTAGATCTGATCTCATCTCATTACCTGAATATAAATTTGTAGCTCAAATGCACTAGGGGTACTCCTGGAACACATCTCACAGTCCAGCTTTTTCCAAAAGGGATTCTGATCAGTTGCAGTGAGACCAGCCTACAACACTACCCAAAGCACTGCTGTGTTGGGATGAACACAGCACACTCCTGCCTTCATGAAAAGTGCTAGCGTAGACACACCTCTCATCATTTTGGGTCACAGTGAGTTCACGTGGAACTGCAAATACCCAATTTCTCCTTCCAAAATTAGTAACAGTGTCACAAGTGCTATAACCAGAGCAAGGGTCCCTCTGCTATTAATCTCTCTTCACTTTAATTTTACCTTTAGAGAGGAGACAGTAACACACAGCTATGTAGCAGAGGGAGAATCTTAACTGCCACTTGTAGAGAACACAGAGTCTAAGACAAAAAATACTGTAGAATTGTTTGCCTTCTGTCCTTTTTAGCAGCTTTACAGTCCTTTAAGTTTTAAATGTACAAGGAGTTTTGCTCACACAGCAAACAGACACATCATAGGAAATTAAAAAACCACCGACACATTAGGACTGTGCACCTGCTCTTCCACATTTCATTAAGCCTCTACACCTAAATGTACGTCAGGTTTTCTCCTATGTGCATCCGTTGTGCTGGTATCCCTCAGTGATACCTTCTGGTCATGGCGAGACAAACTGGATCACAAGCATCCACACTGCCTCAGGAAAAAAAAAAATTTAAAATCCATTAACTTTTGGTAAGTCAGATCAGATCATTATGATCTAAATTATAAGTGCCAGATAATATGCTAAAAAAAAAGTATATATTTGTAAATAAGCTGCTATTTGTTATCAAGCCTTTCCTAGCTTACATGTATAGTTCAAATCCATGTAAAATAGCTGATTTGCCAGCCTTTTTCAGTAATTAGTTAAAATAACATAATTATGTTAAGTTAAAAAAATAGAATTATGTTATCAAAAAATGAAAATTGCCTTTTAGGTGACCAAAAGAAACTTCCACTGCTTCATGTAGTAAATCATTTTACTGCTGCCCTTTTATATTTAATACCCTTCTGCAGTACACATTTATCTCCACACTAGCAAAGTGTACTCATTGATTTCCTATGGTCTCTCTGGAAGAAGGTTCTGCTTCCCTGATGATGAGTACAAAGGGTGGATGACCCCATTCTCATTCCAATGCAAACCCTGCACTTTTACATTTCTGCTTAGACCACATGAGCATTTGACCAGCTAAGAACTCCCTGCCCTCTTCCTTCGGAACACATTGCAAGAACTACTGACATTCTCTCCTGAACAAAACTGTATTTTTGAAAATCCCATCTTATGTATAAAGCACTGAACTGCATTAGTTCATTGCAGCCATAACAATAACTCACAATCTGCACATGAGCTTCTCCTCTAAAATAAGATACAACAATAATATCTTGCCCATTTTCTGCATGTGCTTTAAACTTCTGCTATTGTGCTCTACTGTGTAACTATTTAGTTGCTCTTCTCTGGGGCATAAGAAAATGGTTCATTCCCAGTTTAAACCGTGCTTTTTTAGTTAGATGAACCTACCATCAGAATACACTTTCCAAAGCTACTGTGTTGAATGAGCAATTTAGGCATTAATCTCTGAAAGAAAGAGAATCATGTTTAACAACATTTTTAATAAAGTCCATTACCTGTTTGTAATAAACTACATCTTTCTCATTATCCTATCACTTATCTTTTGCTGGGATATCAAGAAAATAGGTGTCTTCAGTTTCACTTTCATTTCTACGGCTATTTTTCTAGTTTTGTGCACGAACACCCCTTGGAGTCAGGCAAACTTCATATCCAGGATTCATTCACTCCTAGAATACACTAAGAATTTTCTGTTAATACTAAACCAGGATTGCAATTTTTTGGTAACTAATTTAGTTTTGACAGCCTTCTTTTAATGTGCACATATGTTACAGGCACTGTAAAAATGTAACTGCAGTTGAATGATGGTATTGTTCCATTGGTTTTTGCCACCAAACAATGCACAACTATTGACTGAGTCCTTTTCCAGTTAAGAAAAACATCTTCAAAAACCATAAAGTGCACTGTCCAGTCTTGTACAGAATAGTGTCTCTCATTCAACACTCTCATACACAGACATACTCCATACGTGCAGGGCTTTAGCACAAATTAATCTAGCATGTTTCTAAACCTGTGGAGATTTCACGTTCTACTACTCAAATAACATTAAAGAAAAAAAAAAAAATCCAGAAAATATGGAAACAAAAGTAAATCAAGAAGTCTATTTTGGTCCATTGCCCCTAAGAAGTGGCCACCGGTCTTACTCTAGATAAGAGAATAAAAATGCATAAAAGCAATGTATTACACTCAGTTCAGCTCCCCAAAAATGCTGGCAGAAAGCTGCATGAGAGCACTTCTGCCCCTGCTCATGTAAAGACAAAGAGGCAACCCACAGGCTTCATCTTTCACTGCCTTACTAATACCCACAGAATACATTTTTTCCAAATATGTTGTATAATGTACTGCTGTGTTTGAAAACACACGACAAAGAAAATGGTGCCAGTTACTAAGTCCATGGCTGAGAGTTGCAGGGAAAAATCTCTGAATTAATGGCATCAACCAGGCAGCATACTCCTCATTTTACTTCTATACTGCAAGGATTTCGAGGTCAAATTAAAATAAGTACCCAGATTTATGTGTTAGTCATAGAATTTCATTCACGAACTATATTTCAAATTATATTCAAGCACTTCCCAGCCACATAGATTAGTAACACAACAACATATCCAGTTCTGAACTGGAGAATGAAAAGTAATTAATACAAATAATGCTGCCAATTCAGCATATACAGGTTATGCCGAAAAATATTATTGCTCTTGCAAGGCTGAATTCCTCTTTGCAGTACTTAGAAATAGCTGTCCTTTACTCATGACTACTAATTAAGAAACAGATGTAAAGAAAATTTCCAGAAGACACATTCAGGAAGGTTCCGGCAAAAATAAAGAACCAGAAGTAAAGTGACAGTCTAAAAATGAAGAATACAGAATAAAACAACAGGAAATCTGATGGATATTCCTTCATCTCAGTTTTATACACACTGGCAATACAACACAGGTAAGTTTATGCAATCACAGTTCAAAGTTCTGAGGATTTAAGTCTACAAGTTGGACTACGCAGGAATTTAGCATAATGGTTAAGTCCCTGTACCACAATAACTATAAAAAAAAGACAGAAAGCTTCAGGAGAACACTCAATCTTTTTGAAGTTATCCTTAATAATGTGAAGTCTCATTTGTAACTAATATGGAGCCTTATATTCTGGAAGACTATCTGAGAAATTGATTCAAAACAGACTTCATAAAGTTTCTAGACATGATTTCTCCAATACAAGCTTTTTTGTGATGCACTTTGAAATTTAATATGCAATGGAAAAGCTCCTTCCAAGAATATTACCAACAAATCACACATATAAGCTTGTGCTTAAAAACGAACTGCAATAATGCACCAAAAATATAAAGGTTGAAACACATCTCTCAAACTCCCTGAATTATAAAGCAAATGTCGTACCTCTCCTTTCACAGCTGCTAGACAGTATATTATGCTTCTAGAAGTCACTATTCTCTTTAACCTGACTGGTTCCATTGTTGAGTTGTATTTTGATTACTTATACTGTCATTAAAGCCTTGAGATGCCAGGAAAAGATTCTTTTAGTAAAGCTATGGCTGAGCCGCTATTGATATTATACAAGGGATCCTTTTACCTTGTATAAGATGTTGAGAGTGCATCATATTGATTTGGAACAAAAAACTATTTTTCCAGTAGTCAACCCATCTTCTCATCTCAGCACTTTTTTAAAAAAGTTTTTCTCTTTGCTGTTTTGTTTTATACAAAACAAATTCTATTTCGGCTATGTTGCTAAATTTAGCAAGAAGAAACAGTTTGCAAGCTTTTTTATTTTTTTAACACAATTCAGGTAAAAACAAACAAACACGAATATGGCTGACAGTCAAGTCTGAGCCAAGTCTGCCTTTTTAAGTGCTAAAACTTGTAAGGAAAATCTATTTGCAGCAAAATCCCATATTCATTTTGATTTCATATTCAGACTAACATCTACCGCTAATCCTCAGCTGATGAATTTGACTGATATAAATGGTAACGTAATACGCAAAAGATGAAAATAGAAAGGAGCCTTGAGCACCAGAAAGAATACGTGTCTTAAAAATTCTTCTCATCTTCACCCTGGAAGCTCTTGCAAGCTCATCTGTTCGTCCGTTGTAATGCTATGTAATGATTACACCTTCTCCTTCGAAACACCTTTCCTAATCATGCATATTTAATTCAACTTTGTGTATATATCCTACAGTTTATATAGCCCTGCTATAAATAGATCTTCTGCATTCTGAATTATCTCCCGCGTTTTCCCTCAGATACAGTTCAACACTGGTATTTAGAACAGATCAACTCTGGATTTGCCAGCAATTCTTCCAGCTTCCATTGTGATACGGCTTGCTCTCCTGAAAGGGGATGTAAGGGAACCTATCATTTCACAATGACATTCTTTCACCGAACTGTTTCGCTACAGAATGAAACTAACTTTAGATAAAGGAGCTGGTTTAAACCTGATTTTATTGTCTGCGTTCCTAAGCATTTTCCCCCTCTGATGGTTTCAAAGGAGTCTTCCCTGCGACCGCCTGCCTTTTATACCAGGCATGAGCCCTTCTTAAATCCCAGTGACTTGCACGGGCTCGCGTTTAGCAGGACGATAATGCACGTTCTGTGTTCATATAAGCACGCCGGTACCGGTGTGTGCCCTCGCTACGTGCAGAGGAACACACACCCGAGCGGGCTCGGGAGCACCACGAGCCACTGCGAGCGGCGAGCTCTGCGCCAAGTCCCGCCGAGCCGGCCCCGGGCACGCCGAGTGCCGTGGGCCCGGAGTCCGGGCAGCCCCGCCGCGCTGCCGGCCGGCGGCTCTGGCCGCGCCCTCCCGGCCCCGTCACGGACCGGCCGAGCGCCGCTGTCCCCGCACGCCCCGCGCCCCGCGGCCACCACAGGGGCTCCGGTGGCTTCGCAGAGCCATAAGGGCTCCGGCGTGCCCGGGAGACGCCGTTTCGGCGCTGGCTCTACGCTTGATGCGTGTCTGGTCCCCACATGAGCCCCCCTCTCCTCGGCGCACGCCAGCCTGAGTTGTTCCCCGCCGGGAAGGCTCTCCCGGCCGGGGCGGCACACCCGGCAGGCAGCTGTACCCGGCACGGGGCGGGCGTCTGCCGCGATGGGCCCGGCGGGGGTCCGATCGCACCCGGGACACAGAGATCTGTATTTATTTATTCGGCTGCCTCGGACCAGCAGGTTGTCAGGGCTTCGGAGCCCCACCGCGCCCGGGTTCGCCGGCCGGCCGCTGCCGAAGGGCGGCCCCGCTTCTCGGCGTTTGCAACTCCTGGCGCAGGGAAGTGCGCGCGGCTTCTCCCTGCCTCGCCGTGAGGGGTAACCTCAGATTGTTAACTGCTAGTTTGGGGGTTTCAGTCTCCTGGAAATTGGGGTCGTAGGGCTGCACGTATTCCCCTGAGCTCTGACAGAGCGGGCTCTGTCCCCCGCAGGGAGGAAGCGGGGAGGTGACCCCCCCTCGGCCCCCCGGCGGGCACCACCGCCCGCACAGCCCGGAGCGCCCCTCGTCTGTCTGCGGCCCGCTCCCATCCGCTGCCCAACTTTTCCTGTCACGCCAGCGCCAGAAAACCCCTTCCCCACGCACGCACGCACACACACACACACACACACCGGTGTAGTTTATAAATGACAGTTGCCTGTAGACTTTCACCAGACAAGCAGCGGGGGCAGCAGACTACAACAGTTATTTAATTAAACGCGCTTCGGAGGCTCCCAGAATAGCTCTCTACCTCTGAGGCGCGATTTCTGGTTTCCCCCCGCTCTCCCCCACCGCCTCGCCAGCCGCCCCCCGCTGCCCGAGCCCCGGCGCGGGCGGGAGGGACGGAGCCGGCCGGCGTTACCCGGCTGCGCGCTCCGCATTGCACAGTCATCAAAGTTAAGTGCGTGGAGGGGGGATCGGGGCTGAATCACAGGCAGAGACGGGTGAGCCGAACTATTTCCACCTAGGCAGGATCCGAAATTACGGATCTGAATGCGTCTGCAGCCATTTCTGAGGGAGGAGGAAGCGGGTGCGGGGGGGTTCCTCTCGCACGCAGGCTGTCACTCGCACCCTGCTCCCCTCGCCCGGCAAACTCGCCCGGCTGCCTCAGCCCTGTCCCTCCGTGCAGCCGAGGGCAGGCTCGGGGCACTCCGATTGAGTTGCCCGGCTGAGCCCCGAGTTGCTCCCGGGCAACACACCGCCCTCCGCGGGCTACGGCTCTCGTTCCTTAGTCCTCCTCACGCTCCTCTTCCTCACGGGAGGGGCGGGGGCGGAGGGAAGGGGGCTGCAAGGCACACGGGAAGAGGCTCTTTCCTCTTATTTCTTTCTTCGGCTTATTTAACCCCCCCCCTCCGCAACACACCACGAGCTGAACAGAAACACTTCCAGACCCTTCCTGCACACACTGGCACCACCTTCGCTTTCCCCCGAGGAGCCGGGCGGGCGCAGCGGCGGCGAGCGCGCACACCGGCCACCTCTTACCTGGTTGTAGGAGGTCTCCCAGGAGGAGGTGTAGTTGTAAAAGAAGGAGGAGAAGCAAGCGTCTTCTGACAGCCCGCAGCCAGCCATCCTCTGGGCGCAAAACCTCTTCGGGAAGGCACGAGCAGCCCTCGCAAACTCTTGCCTCTTGCGCGGTCGCTGCCGCCGCCGGCGCTGCCCCCGCGGAGTGGTGCCGACAGCTTCGCGCTGGCGGCGGCCGGCGCGGTGCGTGCGGGGCTGGCTGGCCGGCCGGCTAGATGGATGGATGGATGGATGGATGGGTGGAGGGATGGAGGCGCGGGTACCGCGTGTGTCTGAGTGTGTGAGCGCGGCCGTTCGCGGCGGCACCGAGGGGCCGGGGCCGGTCACGTGCGCGCGCTCACTCCGCCGCCGCCGCCGCCGCCGGGGACGGGCCGCGCTACAGACCCCGGCACTGGATCACCAGCGCCGGGCGCCCTCGCCATCCCCACCCGCCCGCCCGTCCCCGCTCGGCAGCGCAGCCCCTGCGCACGGGAACGAGGGGGCGCCTGCGGAACCTGCGGCCGCACCGCGGCGGGGAAGGAGCGGGCAAGTGGCGACGCGCGTCCTCCCCCGCCGCGCCGGGGCAGCGCCGCCGCGGGCGGGCCCGCCCTCCCGGCCGCGGCCCGGC
>CM031860.1:48411861-48479379 GCA_018697195.1 Certhia americana | reverse complement strand
TGCCCCGCCCCGCGCTCCACCCCCGCCGTGCCGTGCCGCGCAGCCATCCCCGCGGCCGGGGGGGGGGGGGCCGAAGTTGTCGCTCGGTTCGCAGCCGTGTGCGCACGGGCTCGACACCGGCGCCGCAGCCTTGCTGCCGGCGCCCGAGAAGAAGGGGGCGGGAAAAAACCGACGGAAAAGTTCTCAAGAGCTGTCCTGACAGGTGCGATTCCCGCTGATTCCTCCTTTGGGGGGTGTTTGCCCCAGCACCCGTTTGCAAGGAGAGGGAGAAAAGTGGGGGTTTTATCTTTTTTTAGCGTATCGGTGGTGACAGGAGCGGCCCCGGCACCGCGCCCGCCCGCTCCCGCCGCAGCCCCGCACGGCGCTGGGGACCCTCCCGCCCTGAGGAGGGGTAACACTGACGGCCCGCAAGCCGTCGCCAAACTGCTCATCGGACACGGCGAGGTCATGCAAAATATCATGATCTTAAAGTATTTTCCAGGAAATTAGCGGAAATAGATCGGATTACGTTGACTCCGCTCCTTGAGTATGCCTTATCCTGCTCGCAGACCCATTACCTTGAGCGCGATCCTCTGACAAGGGGAATATTGTCCTCATCAGCTAACACTGATATCACAAAACTCAGCTAATTGTAAATGTCAAGCAAATAATGTAGATGGTTTGGAGTTTTTTCAGAACAACTTTTTTGTTTCATATAAAAATAGATGGTTTCAACTTTTAAAAAATACTGTGTTTGCTTCTGAAGCTTAGCTGGGAGGGAAGGTAGTTTGTTGAGCACCACCCAGTAGTTGAAACAGCTCACAGCCATCAGTAGAAGAGACTAGACGGTTTTGTGGCACAACTGATCAGAAGCCCACTGAAAGTCCTCACTTCCTTTCACCTGACACTCCAAGGAAGAAAACACCATTTCGCAATACCTATTCTTACCCAATCTTTTGGCCGTTCCATTTGTTGAGAAAACTGTGGCATGAGTATGGAAAGTATGGAATCACACTGTGAAACACACAGAAGCATAGTAGAAACTCAGCTTTTTGATGTGAGTTGACTTTGAGTTAGTTGAGAAGGCTAGCCAAGAATTCACAATCCAGAGGAACATTTGTGGCAGGCAGCTCTGTTCTAAATGAGGTCAAAGACCCTTTCATCTTGCCTTAAACCAGGTAAAAATATAGCATGAAGATTCCCAGTAACAAAATGTGGAAAGCAGATCAGAAACAAGGTGTTCACTATGTTCACAATGATATGTTTCTCAGATTGCTCCGGTGTTTGTTTTCACAAGACTTCATCCTATTTAGGCTGTTCATCAGTCACCCACTACACTCATGTAGCTTAAAAATTTATTTTGGCTTTTCAGACAGCAACAGTAAGGCATAATATTCCTTGCCACTTCACCATCATTCTTGAATTTTCCTTTGTCTGAGGGGTCAGTGTTCAAAGCATCTCACTTCTAAAATTTTAAGCAATTTCCCATTGCATGTTTCATCTTCGTATTAAGTCTTAGTGCATTCTATTCTGACTCCAGCATAGCCTGACCTCTGAGCTATTTATTCTATTCAGGCAAATTTTGCACTTTCCCCTCCTTCCCAATATCTGATGTATTTATACACCTCAGTAGGTAGCATTTTACCCTACTTCCCCCTCCTCTAGTGACAGATATACTGCTTCTCCCATGCCAAGTTCTCTAAAACTCTTAAAACAGATTTTGGGCTAACCATTTGGGATTTTTTCTTCTCTTTTTCCTTCAAACATTGTTCCTCACCCTTCGGTTAACCATTTGGTCTAGCTCAAAATCTCTTCATTTGAATTTCAGAGAGTTCCTCTGGGGGACCATCACTGTTAGGAGGTTAAGCTTAATTGCACAGTGATCAGTTACCAGTGGAGATCCAGCTGTAGTCTTTGCTGGTAGCCGTGAACTACACCGAACCTATTCAAGACCTCTGGAGAGGGCACTTCTGCTGGCAGCAAAACAAGGTCTGAAAACTTACAGCCTTATGAGTTGCTCCTCCAGACCATTTGTTGTTTTCAGTCAACCAGCCATTACTGAAATGGCCAATAATCTCTATTGTGTATGGCAAATAATCTCTCTTCGTCTATTGTGTATTAGCTCAACTTAACATCATTGTCACTGTGATGGTGGTGGTGAAATTAAAAAACTGTATGCTACGTCCATTACTAGAAGTGTGTAACCAAGCAGAATAAAATCCACAAATAGCTCCTGTCTAATATCCCATCCCAGTGCACTAACAGCTCTATAGAAAAGATGCTAAAAGTGTATTCAGTTCTGTAGACAGGAAGAAGTAAAGTGGAGATAAATAAACTCTTGTAAAGAACTTGGGAAAATAGATTGGTGGGGGGGGGGGGGGAGGAAACAGCAAGAGCCATTAAATGTTTGAATAACAAAACTAATCTCAGGATAACCATTAACACTCCATCGGTGCTGAAAAATAAAAAGGCCTGGTGCAGATGGAACAGAGAAAAATCACTCAAATATCTTCAGAGATGCATAATACTGTGCAGTTACAATGTGCCAGGGTACCAGATAAAGACTGTCAAAGCAGATAGAAAAGTATCTTATTAAATACAATCTAAAATTTAACTTTGCTTCCATGTTTTCACCTTAAAGATTTTCAAAGTCTAATTAGATAAACTTTTCTTGGAGGAGTAGGAGAGGGGTGGAATTTATTCCCCAGACAGACAGATTTTGCAGGTAAAAAAGTGAATCAGGATGGAACTTTCAAATTAGACTGGTCTTGCCTTCTCACAGACAGCAAGAGGCTGATGCACTGTGTTCAGTTTGGCTGGGATACAGTTAATTTTGTTTGCAGTAGCTGGAGTGGGGCTGTATTTCGGATTTGTGCTGAAAACTGTTGATAACACAGGGATGTTTCTGTTATTGCTGAGCAAAGGCTGACACAGCATCAAGCTTTCTCTTCTACTCCTCATCCCGCCCCACCAGTGAGGAGGTTGGGGGTGCACAGTGAGTTGGGAGGGGATGTGGCCAGCACAACTGACCCCAACTAACCCAAGGGATATTCCACACCCTGTGGCATCATGCTCAGGATATACAGCTGGGGGAAGAAAAAAGGGGAGACATTTTGAGTGACGGTGTTTTTCTTCCCAAGTCATCCTTCTGCGTGATGGAGACCTGCTCTCCTGGGGATGGCTGGACACCTATCTGCCCATAGGAAGGGGTGAATTAATTCCTTGTCTTGCTTTGTCTGTACACATGGCTTTTACTTTATCTGTTAAACTGGCTTTATCTGAGCACATGAGTTTTCTCACTTTTATAATTCTCTTCCCCCATGCCACTGGAGGTGGGGAGGGAGCAAGGATGTATGTGGGCCTTTGTGGCTGGCTGGGGTTAGACCAAATGCACAAAGACAAGACTAAGGCCAAGGGCTGTTGTTTGAGACAAAAATACATCTGGTATCACCAAGTGCCAGTTCTTGTCAGAGACCTCTCAAAGAGGAAACTAGAATCTCATTGTTACAGGCAAAAGCCAGAGCATCTTCCTTTTCTTTATGCAGAGTGATCTCTAGAAATTTCTTGAAGAGGAAGGAAGGTTTCTAGAGGTCTTTGGTTTGAGAAGCATATGGGAAATTTGAGATAGAAAAGCCATTCCTGTGCAATTTATTCATTCTATGTAAGAAGACAGATTATCAATACAATCCCAAACAATCATGCTTCAACTCAGCTGTAGCCACGAAATTAAGATTCTGTAACAGAAGATGATACTCCATGGCTGTACATTTTGTTTAGGTAGCTTAGTGACCCTCCAGTAGTCAGTGTAGCATCTAAACTATATATTCCCCATATTTTTAAAGCCTGTGATCATAAAGAGCTCAAACACCTTTTGAGTACTATTCTTTTATTCACCATTGCCACTTGTGTTAGCAGATGTGTAACTTTACCTGACTTCATTAGTTGAAAATCTCTTCTCAGAGGGGAAGTCTATAGTATGAGATATTCTAAGATAAAATTAGAAGCTGTCCATCTATCTTATTTGGTAAAAGAAAAAGGGAAAAAAAGAAAATACTTTCTTCTTAGCCTATTCGAAAGTGCATAAAAAGTCAATTAAGATAGTCCATAAAAATTGAAGAGGAAAGGCTTTAGAAGTCCACTGATAGGTTTTCTATTAGGCTAATACCTTAAAGCTTCCTTAGCACTTTCCAACACATCATTTTATTTGGCTTTATGAACACCTCTGGAGCTAGGTATTACATCTTTTTAATATTTGAGATCAACAGTGTAAGTATCAGACCCCTGGAAAAGTCAAGCAACGTTGTTAGACAATGTTTATAAAAGCAATTAGCCCCAGAGGAGTAAAAGCCTACTTAAAACAGAAATAAGTGGAGATTTCAGAGTGTTTAGGCGTCTATTTAACTTTAAAGATAACTCGTGTCTGTAATACAAAAATGTAAGATTAGACATAATTGAGAATCAAACTACAAGTGGATGAGAACACAGCAACCATGGTCACCTCTAAAAATCTTTCCAATGTTCTTTTTTTCCACTGGCTTCTCACTATTCTAGATAAAATCCAAACTTTCACCTTAACATGGCTACACAGCCCAGTTCCAAGCTACCCAAGAGACCTGGAGTTCCCAGAACAGTTTCTGCACATTTGATTCGGCAGCCTCAACCACAAGAGCTATAGGTGCAGATTTTCCAATATTAGGATAACAGCTCAAGATTATTCAAAATACAGCTTTTCTAAAGTATCCTAGGACACCACTCCCAAACTTCAGCTACACAATACCATTAACAACATACTCGTGGTTACTGCATAAACAGGTTCAGAAAGTTCAGTTACACCAAAGAAGTAACTGGCACTGGTCTCCAATCCCAGAGCTGAGTTCAGGCCATAACTTTGGAAGAAAATCAAACCTGGAACGCAACTCATTTTTCTAAGTTTGCTAGATGGTGAAGATTGCATAAGCTGTTGTGCTTCATCCAAAAGCTAAAAAAATAATTGAAGTTAGATGACTGCTAAGATAGGATAGCAGCTCCAAAAAAAAGACAGCAAAAAACCTTTTTTTTTTTTTTTCAGTGCAGCTACATAAGACCATCTGAAATGAGTAACAAGGTTCTCTAAAGCCATCTAAATGCAAAGACCAATTCAAAATACACAGCCACCAAGAAAACGGTACATTTCTCAAAATGTTTTGATCTCACCATCACTATTATTTGCTTTGCCTGAGTTCAGATTCAGTTGCTTGCTCTTCATCCATGAGCTAATTCCATCTAAGCATTGGGTCATCATGATAATTGAAGTTACATGAAAAAGTCAACTGAATGAAGTAAAGCTGATTATTCAAAAAGAAAGAAAAAAAAATGACAGGAGTTTTTAAAGCTAGATTACATGAATTTTGCTCATCTCAAAAATGCAGGAAATTATTTTCCTTGAATTTTGCAAGATCAAGTGTGCCACTGATTAAAACTTTGTCTGCTGAAGTGGAAGAGCAGAACACTGATGAGTTTGATTGTCCTGCAAGCAAGATATTTTCAATGAGACTGTTAACAAAATGAAGCCACTATGATAATTTAATTCCTAGTTCAGGCCTTCCAGCAGCTTTTCAACATGAGTAATCTCCATCAGTTCAATACCCCCAAAATTATAAATAACAACCAGTGAATACATGCCATTCAAATGTCAGCAGGCATGAACTTATGAGGTAGTTCATAACTTTTATAGCCTCACCACCAATTAACAATGTAAATAAATTGCTAAAGCCCTATCAGATTATAATTTCCCCAAAATAACATTCCTGTCATTATGTTTGCATGATTATAGTTGTGAAGTAACTAATCAGAGCTGGGGGGAGAACCCTAGAATAACCCAAATTAGCAGGAATCAAGATGGTTGGCTTGTCATAAGCCCCTGCCTCTAGTGTAAGCATCTTCATATCTGAGAACCACCCTCCCAGCTATTCTGCCAGCTTCTGGTTACATTTGGCTCATTAGCAAAGTACTGAGTGAGGAAAAAGGAGTGGACTCAGCATTATTGTATTGGTCACGGTAAAGATGTTATCTAAGGATGGATGTACTGAAAGGTGTGAGATCTCCTCAGTGTTCAGACAATGAAAAAGGCAGGAGGCTACACCTAATTCAGCACATCATTCAAAGCTCATTGATAGAGCAGTAGCACCTTCCCATCACAAACTGTATTACAGATTCAAACAATATTTATTGTTTGAATATAATGCCAACTCCTTTGGCATTATATGCAGTATCACGTGGGAAGGGATGGGGAGGAGGGAGGAAGACAGACTCCCAGCCGCACATGGTAGAACTTGGGGAAATTACATTTAACTGTCTTTTGCACAATCCCAAGAAAAGCTTTGATCAATACAGAATTCCATTTTTACACAAGAAATACCACAAAGAGGCAGCAAAGCCTCAGAAATAATTGATAGATACTTCAAAGGGTTTTGACAGAACACTAAGTTTGGATTTCTTCAGTGACATCATATTCAAACCAATTAAGAAAAACAAACCTTTTCTAGAAGAAAATCTTGGCACGCATTTGTACCAGAAATGGTTTTGTACCGTGTAAGCCTATGTCCTTTTCTTTACATATTAACCAAAATCAAGGGGAAGAATGAACTGTTTTTCTTAAAGCAGGTTTTTTAATGTTTCAGTTTATTAAGTAGTAAGAACAAAGATTTGCTGTTGACTTTGTTCCTCATTTAGGAAGTTCTACTCTGAGTCTAGAAAACACAGCATTTATAGAGTTGCTTTTATGATCAAATTAGTTTGTTAAAAATAAAAGGAAATTAATTTCTGATACCTCACTATACCTAATGAGAGATCTAAATATTAAGTCTCGTATCAAGCCATTAGATTACAAACATTTGGATCCTAAACTTTACTTGCAAAAATAATATCCATTAGAGGTCATTATTTTGTGAAGAACAAATGCGATTATGAATGAGATCTCAAAGTGAGATTTTCTTATTCACTTTTCCTTCCATAGTTCTCCAGAAACAAGCAGGATTTCTGTAGGCTGCAGAAGAGTCAGAACCACCACACTACCATTCAACCTTGTATTTGACAGTTCTTGACAATGTAGAGAACAGACATTTGAATAGTTAGGATTTACAGAGCAGCAAGTCCAGCAAGGAGCTTGAGAGTAAAAACACTTTAACACTGGCTTGCTTACAAGGGGAAACTGTTCATTGTCCACAAATTTACAGAATATTAAATGTCAGTTTTCAACATTCAGGGTACACACTGCAAATATCAAGACTGGAATTTTAAATTCTTGCCAATTCTTGTATTTAATTCCTGCTCTTTATCAAATTATTTGTTTAAAGCATGTAGAAGTAGCATTGAGTTTACCTCCATTATATTGTATAACCAGTAACACATTGGAACAAAGCTGTCAATGCCCTCTTGGACAGCTGCTTAGAGAAACATTCGTGATTCACACTGCTTCAAACCTGCTGCTGCTGCTGTACAAATTATAAGCCTTTCAGGAAGGGTTCAAAGGGCATTAATTTCTTTAAAAGAATACTATCCCTGTCACAGTAAAGGCTTATCAGTTACTTGTTATTCAACGCGCAAAATGAAACAACCTCAAAGATACCATTCTAAGGTTTGAAAGGTCAAATTAAGTCTGTGGGTCTTAAAAGTAGTACACGAATTTTGATAGCAAACACTAGCATCTTCATAAAGCTGAAAAGATTGGTATTTTTGAGGTTAAAACTGGTTACCAATGTAAGTGATTTGACTGCACAGCTGAATATTTAAATAGACAAATCATTCAGGAAATACATCCACCAGCCCTCCACTCAATGGAGCCCGGTAAGAGCTGATGCTTTAAGTGTTTATTATTTATGCTGCTGGAAGCAATGAGGCTAGGAACATTAAGAGAATAGACTCACAAAATAAACACTGAATTCAAATGGAAGGCAAGAGGCCTACTTTAGCTAAAGGAATAAGACCAACCCAAAATAACACGTTTAAAGCCACAAGAAGTATTTATTATCAGGATTAATTTGTGATATGTTTTATTTTTCTATACAACAAAACTACTGCATAGCTTTCACAGCTGGAAGAACCACTCAGAGCTGAGATGTACACAAATGAAAATTATTTTATCATCTGTCCAACATACATTCTGTGTTCCTGAGAAACCACTATATCCAAGTTGAAACTGCAAGATCAAACACCTACAATCAGCAGAGCTAGCCTTGTTATCGCTTCTACAGGAATGTTATTTTACTGCTGTTACCATATTTAGTTTAATCCCTTGATAGTGGAAGGTTGGATCTCCTTGATGCTAACCACTTATCTCAAATGCATCTCTCAAATGCACCAGTGCAAATTAAGAGACAGCCCAAGCTTGTCATTTGTGAAAGGAAAAGTGAAGAGAGGGGCAAATACTCACGTAATAGTTTCATTCTGGTTTTAAAACTGTTTGAAGCTTAAAAATATGAGGCATTTGTATTACTGGGACCCAATGCCCTATTCTAGGAACAGTTCCAGGAAGCATACATACCCCAAAACAAAGCTACTGGTGCCAGAGGTACTAGTAGAAATGAACTAGGCTGACCAAGTAATCATTTTCCCTCTGCTTCACATAAATCTTATGCCACATACATAGTCATGAAGTTAAAATAAATTTAGGTCAATAAACTACCAGAGTAAGTTAAACAATTTTGAAAGGTCAACAAACTACCAGAGTAAGATTATACTTCTAATAGTAAAACATGTTTATTATTAAAACTCTCAGCTGTTCTAAAACCAAGATAAATGTCTAATATTCATGAACTACAGTAAGTGAATAAATTTGTGTACTTTAGAATATAACTCTGCTTTGTACTGTCATGGTGTGCTATGGCTTTTTATTGCTATACATTATCAGAAATGAACTAGAGTAATCTGATTACAAATTAATAATTATAGCTGGACTAGATGGAAGGAAAACTCTTTGCCTTTTGACTTCTGCTACGGTATGTTTTCAAATGAAACCACGACCATAGTGAAAGCTAATGTCAGCATTTTTGCTTTAAGCTGCATTTCTTATGGCAAATAGTGAACAGTTTCCACTATGCACTGTGTAGCAGTTGCAGGCTGCAAGTTACACGTCACAAATCAATGCTGTGTCACAAGCCCTGATCCAAAGGGGAGGTGGTGATCAGACAAAACTGACCAAAGTGATACAGAACATACCAACCCAGGCTGGCCCACGCCAGCTGCTGTCTACCTTCCATGCATGGGCACAGGTACAAAGAATGAAGACATTCCCATAAGCCCCAAAGGAACTTCAGCATCTGTCTTTAGCGTTGCAGTACATACAGATCTCCTAAAAGCAAGAGTTCAGGGGCTTTTATAACATCAGAACACCGCACAGCATGGAGTCACCATTTATTCTATTCCCTGACAAAAATCCTAAATGCTAATCTAAACACAGTATTAACTGGTCACTTCTTTGTATCTCCATAATGAAGATATGTACCTAACCACATGTACTTAGCCATTAGTAACTACCTCTGTGTCTAACAAACCTAAATACAGTTACCTCACACTGATACTAGCCCTTTACTGCTCTGAGGTACTACACAGCAGCACAATTAAGATGGAAGACTTCCTCTTCTCAAAAAATATACCCCTTTCACTTAGTACTGTTTTCCTGTCATCTAATCCATATTCTGTATTTTCAAAAGTCCCACACTATAAATAGCTTATTATGTACAAACCCCATATTTTCAAAAACCATCAGAATGTCTCTGATAAAAAGATCACTCTAAGTAAACAACACATCACTTTTCCTTTTAGATTGTTCCAAAGCAGAAAACCAGTTAATCCTAAGGAGCAGTTCCTCTCTACTCCAAAACAAACGTACACCCTTGGCTAGCAGTCTGAACACTCTAAAGTGGTGTCAGTAAGGCAGGGAACACAGCAGTACCTGTGCAGCTGCAGCTGCTGAGGGCAGCTCTGTACTTTATTTGGGAACCCTCGCTCCACAGATCAGCAGAAAGAGCCCCAGTGTCTTGTAGTCACTGGCGGCTTTTCAGAGAGCAAAACAGAAGCTGAATTTCTATTTGACACCAGCAAACTTGATTCCAACTTTTTCCCTTATTTACTGCATTCTGCATATATATCTAAGTATAAGCAGCCAGAGCTCTGATGATGGGCATAGCTCTGAGTATTTTAAAATGCTTAAGAGAGGGAGGCAGTAACATCCTTATGATTGTAGACAAAGCAGTCTAATTCCTATGCCTCCTTCTTGGTCCCCTTTTGTTTATCTGGGCAACCTTTTTTGACATTTTTCCCATCAGAAAAAAGGGAACAAAGTTACACCTTTCAACACTGAACTTACAAAAACCCAGAGCTACTCTCAAACACAAGTTCCTCTGCATGCAGTGGCTGTACCCCTGAGACAGCGGTAGCTAAGGAGGTGGCTCCTGATGGTTTCCCTGTAGGAGTCAGGAAACACCTTATTCAAGGGCCCTGCTATCCCCTGACATTACTCCTTCAGAGGTAGTCACTCCTTAGACACTTGGCTCTCCTCCCACTGCTATATGGCTCTAAAATTACATCAAAAGTGAGATTTGCAGTAACTCTAAGGTATCCACAGTGATTCAAGTGAGTCCATGTTTCTTCCCTGAACCCTTTAATGGCCTCAGTGGAGATCAGTACTGGGCAGAGAACAGACTACACAAAGCCACCCCGGGGCTCTTCTCCACTACTCATTCTCCACTACTAATTCTTAGTGAAGGAGTAACTCCATACACAGCACACACCCCTATAAGAAAATGGTTTCGTTCTGAACTCAAGTATTTTAAGTGCTTTGTCAATTCTTAATAAAGGGGGCGAGGTGTGTTTTTCAGGAATACACAAGTGGCATACAAGTATCAAATGCAATAGATTCCCCCAGGTATCAAGGCTTCCATGTCTTCCCAAAGCACTATTCCCCAGATTCCATCAGCATCCCAGCAGGAAAGCTGTTTCCTGTTGCTCACAGGTGTGGGGGCACCCAGCCTGCTCTGTCCCCAGTGACAGCTGTGACACCACCAGCCTTCCAATTAAGCCCAGGTGTCACCAGCTTAATTGGAATGTGGCAGGGCTGCACAGCTGTCAGAGGATGCAAGTTCGGCCCAGTAGTATTTGCATTCCTGGTAGCAAAGGCAGAGCAGAGTGAAAGAGCCCAGGTCAGCTGTCACAGCCCAAGCTGAGCTTGTGGGTATGATAATTCAAGGAAAAAGAAAACCACCAAAAACAAGCCGAAGTCTTTCCTGTGTCAAGTTCCACTCACAGCCATAGCCATCTGCTCTCCCATCCCCAAGGACCCAAGCTATAGCAGCTGATGCCAGCTGGTTCTGGGGTCCCTAAGGCGTTTCATGCAGAGAACTGTCTGTGGCCCTTGCCAGACCTAAGGAAAGTCATGCAGAAGGTGGTTCTACACCATTCAGCTGAAGGCTGCACACATAATACTAGAGCAATTCTTACCTGGGAGCAGCCGGTTTTCAGCACTGCACAAAGCAGCCCCCCCTCTGCTCACCACAGAGGATAAGCAAGTCATCAGGAAACCCCACATATCCAACCTGAGTCATCCTAGAGCAATTTCCAAAACCAACATTGGCATGTTCAGGAATACTAGTTTGAAATCCAGTTGCTTAAGAAGTTCAGAATCCCCGTTTGAAATAAAACCTCCTCTAACTGCAGTCAGAAAACACAATCCAATTCAACATTTTATGCAGTGGAGCTCTTTCCTTCCTTCCTACTGAAAATGGTTTGGTAGGGTAAGAAAGTCCAGACTCATCTCACGCTCCTCTCATTTAGCAAAACCGAGACAGACTTCCAAGTCCCACTGCATATAATAAACCCACTCAAATTTTAATCTTCTGAAATTTTTATCTTCACTACTACTATTTTAGTTGCTAACAAAGTTTTCAAAACTTCCCTACTTCTCATCATATAAATAGCAATTTAAAGAAAAGTTGGAACTGAAGAAAATCCTCAAATATTCCAAGTAATTTTACAGCCCACTGCTGTAATTTAAATAGAATAGGATACCCCAAACATCAGTGCTTTAAATTAGTCTGAGGTTAGTTACCAGTTCTGCAAACTTAACCTATTTTTGCTTCAGCCTTACAGCATGACAACGGCACAGCTCTCATCCTAAGGGAACAAGTTTCAGCAAGAGCTGATCCAGATGCTCTTTGCCAGAAGGACCAAAGCTCAGTGTATTCCCGGGGGAGGGAAAAACTGAAATCTGATCAAATACATTAAACCACAGAATGGTTTGGGTTCAACCAGACCTTAACGATTATCTAGTTCCAATCCTCCTGCCATGGGCAAGGATACTTTCCACTAGACCAGGCTGCTCAAAGCCCCATCCCACTTGACCTGGAACACTCTACAATGTTCCACTCTACACACAACTTCCCTGGACAATCTGTTGCAGTGCCTCACCACCTTCATAGTGACAAGCTTCTTCCGTATGTCCAATCTCCATCTACCCTCTAGCAGAGTATAACTATTGCCCTTTGTCCTGTCACTGCTAAAAATTTTACCACAGGCACTGGTAAAAATCCTCACTCATTCGTCTAAAATCTCTGGAGCTATTTTAAGGCCACGATAAGGTCTCCTTGTTCTCTCCATGCTGAACAATACCAACTTTCTCAGCCCCTCCTCCTAAGAGAGGTGCTCCAGCCCTGTGACCAAATTTTACTATAAATTCCTTATGGGATTATGCTGTCAATTCATATTTTATGAAATATCACTACAAAATTACAACAGTGCTGTGTAATTTGATATACAGTGTCACTTATGCTATTGTCTGTGTTGATCCTGAACAGTACCTGAACATTGCCCAGCAGGGCAATTTCTACCTGGCCACACACACTTCACTTTATAGGACACGCTACTACAGTTCTGTCTGAGAAATATTTAGGGCTATACTGGAAGAAAGCATTCTCCTAACACATCTGCATGCATTTTGAGTTTTCCTAAATAATTTTAACAAGTTTGCAAGGGATCACCATTGTATGCATCATATTATATCATCATTGTGCCGCTTAAACATCTGTACTTTTTTATTAAAATATTAAACTACTGCCATGTCAATCAAACAGCAGTTTAATGGGAGACTAAATGGTCTTCTCATATTTCAATCAAAACAATAGAAATACTGACATACTGTGGCACAAAATTAGTATAAATAGACTTTATTGAAGTCAGTACCCTTGTACTGAAGCCGAAGATTGTGTCTACAGAAGCACAAGTTGTAACATTTCACAACTTCTAAAAGGAATGTCAACAATTACAACGATCATGCATACCATGGTCGATAATCACATTTTTAGAAGCATTTTCAACCATTTCTAAAGAAATGCTTATAACATTGTTATATATAGAACTACTTTCAATAAACTGCAAAACATTGATTAGCTTTTCCAGTATGAGCTACAGTGTCAACACAAAAGGGAGGCATAAATGTTTAATTTATGAAATCAGAATGGAATATTTACTGTAAAGAAAAATTAAAAAGCTTTCAAATAAAGGCCATTATTGAACCAAAGTGAAGAGCACAACTTGAACTTTGAATCCTTTCATCTCTTAAAGCTGTCCTCTGAATAACTTCAGTTCAAAGCATAAATTCAGTACTGTGAGTATTCCTTGGACTGAAGTTTGGCAATGATGCGATCCAACTGTCTCTTTGCTTCGCACTGTGGAAAATTGCTCATGTCATAATATTGAGGGGCAATTTTCACCAGCCTGTCAAAAAAGGAAAAGTTTGTTACTGATACTCAAACTTTAAGATATATCTTAAAGAAATTCTACAACTGAAGGAAACAAAAGTTATCAATTATTTTCAGCCCATTTTGCAATTGTATGACTAACTGAAATTTACACACATGCACATATATTTAAAATGGCAGTGCCATCCTGAGCAAGTGACCAAGTCCCAAGCATAAAGCATGCACAGGAGTCTCACAAGATGATCCTGTCTGACAATGTGCCTCTTACAGACTCTTGCTGCTGCTTCAGTACCTGCCATGGTAACCCACACAGCCAGAGCCTCTGCTTAATGTTGGAGTCCATCAGCCACGGAAATCTATGCAAACATCCACAAGTGTACAAGTACAGTTCAGCCTTAGTTGTTTTAAACTTAAAAATACAATCAAGGCCATAGGATCCTGCTTTAGGTTAGACAGTGTTTGTTGAAACAAGATTTCTAAGCAGGGATTCAAACACATTTTCCATTAAGATACTACAAACAATATGAATATATATGCTGTGTTTTCCAGCTTATGAATCTTTAAACTCTTCCTACACAATGGTAAAATTATAGCAACTGAATATGTCCCCAAAGCTTAATACAACTTGGTAGTTAAAATACAACCTTAAAGCCTGGCAAGATGCTTCAGACCTCTGCCTGTCTGCAGAGATTCAGGCTTCTGATTTCCTTGATATATTTAGCTGATGAATAAATACCATGTCATGGCAAGTTGTACCACTACTATTACTCCTTTCCTTAGAATTTTAAGAAAGCGTGAAATACTATTCAGATCCTTCTGAAGAAATCAGAGATAAGTCCTAGATCTTGACAACAGAAGCATGAACACTGAGGTACTGGTATCTCCTAACTCAGGTATGCAAGTGAGTGCTAGGACATACTCCCAAACTTTGAACTCCAAGCAGCTCCTGGCTTACTGAAGTAACTGGTTCCAAGTCAAGCTGTGCATTGCACACAAGAGTCCAGGCATCAAAGGTCTAAGCACAAAACCCACAAACAAGCACAAGTACCCACAAAGAAAACCTTTAGTTGACTACAAGATCTCAAGTCTATACCATTGCCATTCCTCAAACCATTTCTGTAAAACTAGCTTCAGGAAAAGTGGGAAGAATTAGTGCCCTCAACTTGAAAAAGGGAAAAAACCCCCAAGAACTCTACAGCAGATCATGACTGTTTCAAGACTCTGGCTTACCATTCTGGCTTGATGTCTGTACATGTCCGGATGTAATTCTTCGTTGTAAGGACAAACTCATTATACAGCACCCATTCTGGTTTGTGATCAAGAACAGTGGAGGGATGCAACTGCACCACCTGGTTATCTTTCACTGTTAAGTAATGCCCTGTTCGCTCCAAATGTGCCACCTAAATAAAAAGATGTTTTTTCATTAACACAGGCAATTTTTAAATGAAGCAATTTCAAGCTGATTGTTAAGTGTTCTATACAAAGTATACTAACCCAACTTTCAAACCACATCTAAATTTAGCACATTACTTGACCACTTCATGGTCAAGTATTCATGGTTTTTTTATAGACACAATCAAGATGCCAGATGTTTCTGCTAACTACCATGGTAAGTGTATATTCTAATACACAGTTCAAGCAACACAGAAAAATAATTATCACCCAAAGAGAATAACCATTATTAGAACTGCAGCAATGCAAACAAAAAGTACTGAAAGGGAATCTATTTTGAACAGGTTTGCAACATCACCCAAAAGTCAACTGTGGTCTACTACAGACATCTGCTTCAAGCATTTCATTTGCAGCAGCCACTATGGGACCAGCAAGCCACAACATTATCTTTTTATGAGAGAGGTCCAACTACAGCATGAGCTTCAGAGCTGGAAAATGTAGGTTCAGAGACTCACTTGTGCTGGGACCTTGGTGAAAATCAATTAACCTCCCTGTGACTAAGCTTCTTGCTCTATGAAAGGGAATAATGCCTGCCTTGCCAAGATGCTCCGATACCTAGCTCATTAAGATTTAGTAAAGCAGACAGTTATCCTTAGAAAAATATCCCCTGTACGAACAGCTAATCTAACAGAACAAGTAACTAAAATTAACCCTTTGATATCAGTAATTGAAAATCACCTCATCTCATTTTATATATACACACACAGAGTAAAGAGATTAAACAGGTTGGGCAATGGCTAAAAGACATCAGAAAGACATATTGTTAATAAGATCAATAGCTGTTTTCCTTTAATATAGACTCTATACTTGTTTTCTTGAATTCAGAGGTATATTTCACCTTTTTTTTGCCTAGTCAAGAGCAAATTTTATTAGATTAAAATCCCAAGCCTTCTACAGCAATAGCTACCTCAAGGTTTAAGCCAGAATGTCTCTTTACTAAAAAATTGCTTACTTTGAGTGTGCTTCTCTTTAAAATATTATGACATTAATATCCAGAATATGTTTTAGAAGTAGAACAAAATATTCCAGTAATTTGCAAATTTTGTAACACAAGAGTTGAGAGCTAATGCTTTATTTCAGGTCTGGGAAATCAGAAGAGGTTCCTTTAAATGGAGATTAACAGCACACTGTCTGTAATGATTTAGGTCTAATTTTATTCAATCCAATACAACATCTGTAATATTAAATAGCAGTATAGGTGCAAACCAGACTAGACTCTAACCTGTCACAGGCCCAGCACAAACACAGCACACCTGGCTGTGTGATTATGACTTTTTTCAAAGGAATTTTTGTTTAAAAATCAATTTCATTTGTCAGACCAAAAGTACACATGCATACAAAAGTATCTGTTTTCTGTTCTAGATCTTCCTAGAAAAGGACAGAACAATGCATTATTTAAGTTTCATTCTGCAGAAGTGTGCTGTTCAATTTAATGCAATTTACCTTTAGCATCTCAGTCCCACTCATATGTATTAAAACAGTGGTCTTATACTCTACCTTTCCCAAATAAAATTTCCTTTTCCATGTGATTTGTAACAGTAGAGTTATGTTTCTTAATGACTTTGTATATTCTGAAGCATATTCAAAGAAAAACAAATGCTACAGAAATGTACAATTAGCTCTTAATTCCCAGGGAAAAAGAATTAGAATAACCCCAATTATGAAGAAAATGTTTCCTTAGACCATTGATATCAGGGACAAGCCACCTTTAGGTGGCTACGTACTATTGTGACTGGCTTCAATCCTGAGGTAACAGTGAGCTGCAACATTTGTCCTTTCTAGATGTTTCTGTGGAGTGTGCTTGTTGGCACACACCTTGGTAAAGATTTTCAGGGTCAATGATGGCAACTCTGTGGGGAAATACACAGTGAAGCTATGGCTCCAGAGCAAGCCACAGTGATCTGCCAGCTGCTGCATTTTCCTGCTTATTCCTGGTCTGCACTACTCCAGCACAGCTGACCGAGCCCATTCTTGCTTCCACTCTCTAAGTGGCCTGCCAGGTCACTGAGCTGAAAGAATTTAGAATGGGCTCAGGCAGGCACCAAAGTTGACATAAGGGAGCAAACAAGGACAAATGGGAGGCAGCTTATATCACTCCTCTGAAACCCTGGCATGCGAGCAATACCAGTGCCTGCAAACACAAGGGTGGTTGGACCAGGTGTCCTCCAGAGGGCCCTTTCACAGCAACTATTCTGTGATGTTTTTCAGAGTATAGAGAGCATGAGCTTCCACAGAAACCATAGGATCATACAAAGTATGTCTAGGAAATCGGTTCATTTTCTAATGAGTAGTGGTAGCAAGCAAGATACTACAGAACATACCTGAACCCTGAGATCACCAAAGAATTAGGCTGTCTGAACATGACTCTAAAAGAATGGGCAAGTGCCAAGCCAGCCCATGTATCTCTGCAACAGATTACCCTGCAGACCCAGAAAGCCCACATGGCTTGATTATTTAGAGACAATTATAATATTTTTATGAACATGGCAAACCCAAATGGAAACAGTGGCACATACCACCAGAGGAAAATGGTTCACTTCAAGTTCTCACAATTTCATTAAGAATTACAGATCCTCCTCTGAAATTTTAAGTATGCTTGTGCTTATTTATTAGCTAACATGCCACTGAACCTAGAGGGTGAAGTCAGGAGTCTCTAATCAAACATTAATACTAAATCCAAACGCACTTGAAAGGTCAAAAGCCAGAATATTTTCACAAGATCCAGCCCTTTTAGATTTAAGGCTATATACATTGTGGCATGCTAGTCTTGTCAGTTTAGAGAAATGATTGGTCCTTGTTCTTTCTGACAAAAGAATGCTAGCATGCACCTAAGGAACCCTTGCAGTTGCCTGGATTTCCAAAATTTCTGCTTGCAGCACACACAAGAGTGTTTCTGAATCTATTAAAAAGTTTAACACCACTCTTCTGCATTTTTAAAGAGAAAAATGAATACTATTAAATCCACCAGTGACCACTTTTGTGTCATAGGTTTATTTTATTACCATTCTATTATTGTAGGAGACTGATTACGTAAAGACTTCAATAAGCACCAAAGACTGAGTAGCAGCAAGAATGAAATTTTAATTAAAAGGCAAATCATCTGACATCTAACTTCCGGTACGTATTGGTCATTTAAGTTTATCCTCTGTAGTTACCATGACACACATAGCATGTGTTTGACTAACTCACATCTCCCAAGAAAGATTCCAAGCTTGATCTGTATACCTTTCTAGCCAAGAGGATCAATGGCACCCTGGTGTGCATTTGGAAGAGCAGCGCCTGCAGGATGAGGGAAGTGATCCTGCCCCTCTACTCAGCCCTAGTGAGGTCCATCTGTAGTCTTCAGAACTGGGCTCCTCAGTACAAGGGAGACATGGAGTTTCTGAAGCAGGTTCAAAAAGGGCTATAAAGATAGCAACGGGACTGGAGCATCTCTTATGAGGAAAGGCTGAGGGAGCTGGGCCTGTTCAGCCTTGAAAAGAAGGACCTCATCAGTGCCTAACAACATCTGAAGGGAGAGTGCCAGGAGAAAAGAGCCAGGCTCTTTTCTGTGGTGCCAAGCAATAGGACAAGAAGCAACAAACAGAAACATATGGAAGTTCCATTTGGGCATGAGGAAGAACTTCTTCACTGTGCAGTGACAGAGCACTGGAAGAGACTGCCCAGAGAGTTTGTTGTTTGCCTCACTGGAGACATTCCAGAACTGTCTCAACACAATCCTGTGCCATCATCTCTAGGATGACTGTTTGAGCAGGGATGTTGTACCAGATAATTCAACTGTGGTCCCATCCAATCTGACCCATTCTTGGATTCGAAAACACAGGAGTTGCTTCCACGTTTAAATTCTGATTTAAATTTTCAACTATCAGTTCTTGTTCAGTCTTCAATACTAGACTGAAAATACAATGATAAAAACCTAGGTTGCTTTTGACAACTGATAAACAAATTCATTAAGAGGAACATGACCCATCCTTAAGCTATTATGTAATTTACTTGCTTTTTCCAATTCATTTTCTTAGCTTACTTTCTGTAGTGTAACTATTTTTTGTTTAGTCTTAACCACAGTTACTTCAGCTAATATTAACACTTCAAAAGATTCTAAGCTTACTTTTCAATGAATATCAGGGATAAGCCTCCATTAAGGGGTTACCTGTTCCTGTGACTTACTTTGATCCCCAGCTAACACTAAGCTACAGTATTTATCCTATTTAGAATTTTCTATTAAGTATGCTTAGTTACTTAACAGAAGTACAAAAAATAATCTATACCTAGTTCTGGAACTTCACTACCAAATTACCAATATATTACTCTTGTACAATATGCCAATTCCTCTCCCTTTCTAAGACAGGCTATGTTCGTAACAAAATAATTGAGAAGTCAGTACTTCTCTTTTTGCAAAGATCACCCTTGATGTATTTTACATACCCCTTGCATACTCTTATGTGTGATACAGAAAGTTATTTTTAAAAGTTTTGCATTTTAAGAACTTGAAGAAATCTGAGACACAGCACAAAAATTTTAAGAGACATTTAACTTCTTGTCAATACCTACCTTTCCAGAAGTTTTACTATACACAGAACTGTTGACAGTTTTAAATTATTTTACTATTCATTTTGCTTGTCTATGGCAGATTTACTGAATTCAAATTTGCATTTAAATATGAAAGGTAAAGAGATGATTCATCACCAGCAGAAATTCCACATTTATCTGTCTCTGACACCCAACTGAGGGCAGGTAAACATACAGTACTTAGTACTAATTACGTAACCAATACTACTACAATAGTCAGTACAAGCCTATACTGTCTGACCTAAACCACAGGTCTAGATTAGTACAGAAAATTCTACAGGTTTTCTACAATTTTCTACAGAAAATTCAACTGGTTTTAGAACAGTAGGCAATTATCAAAGTATAAACAATTCAGCAAATATGAATATTTGCTCTGAGTATTTAAAATTTTTCTACTGAAGGTTTCTTAAAGGAACGTGGAATTCATCATAGAAGGTTCAGAGTCAGGGTCAAATAGGTACCACACTATCATGGACGTTTAAAGAGTTGAAGAAACTCAAACTAAAATAGACTGAAACACTTTGAAGCAGAAGAAGAATGACTGAAATGGCTTCCACTCCAAACAGTTTCAATAGGTCTGCTACAGCTATCTCTTGCTACACCCCAAAAATCCACTTAGGCATTTTGGTAAGGGAGGCAGTAAACAACCTACTGACCATGGAAGCCCAAGGAGACTTCGTACAGGCTTTAATTTTCATCTGCATGAGCCTACTTACTACTCTACTCACAACAAAAATACTAAATCAGATCTTTAACTCCTAACAGACAGAGACCAAAAATCTACTTGCAACACTGGTGCAGCTCCCCATGCATGGGAATAGGTGTTTTCTAATAGGAAAACACCAATTAGAGGCAGAGTTTCACTCTGAGTAACATTAAAACAAACTGAGACCACACCAACTTTCAAGTACATGGCCTCCCCACAGGTCCAATTAAGTGAAAGAAGGCATGGGGTATAGTGCCAAACGAAAGTGCAGCTGCGGCAGTTAGATCTGCCTGGCGGCCAAAATGGAATGCTGGGCAGAACTGTTCTTTGTCATTCAAAACATTAACAGAACTAAAGGTGTAAGTGGGAATGTGTTCTGAAGCATTCGCCAAGAAATATGCAAAAAACATATCCCAAATTCAAGGACTGAACATAGTTACAGCCTACTTGTCTGAAAGGTTACAGCAAGGAAGGCTTTAAAACCATTTAATTATTTAAAAGCAGCCAACAGCCTTAATCTCCCATTTGCATTACAGTGAAATGTTGTTGCTGACATTGATATTTCTGTATTGTGAAAACCCAGGAACACGTTTCTGCTGCAGACTGGCTGGCTCAGCCCTGGAGACAGCACTTGGCAAGGGGCAGCTTAAGGACAGGGTGCCCCAGTTTGGGTGTGTAAGTGCAGTGCTTGTCAGGCCCATGCCAGCTTCATCTGCACAGCACTGACCAACTGGCAAGTTTGTGTTGTTTGTGTTTAAACTGTGTTTAAACATCATGAGAGTGCAGCCCAAGGGAAAAATTAGGAAATGCCATGGGCACTGGTCAGGCTCTTAAAGAGAACAAGATTGTGCTCTCCAGAAGCAAGGTATCAGGCTCTAGCAGAGATATAGCAGAGACACATCAAATGCTTTTTTGCTATGAAATGCATTATCACAACAGTCCAGAGTCAAGAGGATGAAGATTCAAGGTTTGTATTTGCAAGAGCCAGCAAAGAGACTCTATCAGTCCTAAGGATGTATGTTGAAGAGAAAAAACACAGCAGGGTGGAACTAAGGGGAAAAAACTCAAAAAACCCAAACCAAAACAAACAAACACAAAACAAAAAACCAAAAACCCAAGCAGCCTTCATTCAAGCTTGGGGCATGCTTAACCTGAAATGTAAAGCATGCAGGTGGCAGCAGTGGAGACTGGCTTCCATAGCATCCTGGCTCAAGTGGCAAATGCATTTCAAACAGTCTACAGCTTGAGATTACAGAAGTACTCCAGTATCTAACTAATGTAATGGAAAAGTGAAATAAAAATATGGAAAAATACACAAAATTCTTTCTGTAAAGATCCCCTATTTTTTGTATTTACATACCTCTACACTTTCCCTTCTGGTATCAGACTACAAATAACTTTAGAACCATATATTCTGAAGTTACTTTGGAATGTTTTACATAGTTACTTCATGAATGGTCTTGATGCCAGAAAGGAGATTCTGATACACTGACTGCCTACAACTTTTTTCCATTTGACTAAAGAATGTGCTACTTGAGCCACCACATAGCCACCTGACAAAGACTACATGGCAATATAGTTAGCCACCTGCAATTTAAGTAACATTTATTAAGCTTTAGTAAATTGTAACAACGATAGTAACATTATGAGCCACAAACACCTCACTAATTTCCCTGTGAGAATACACACATACCTGCATGAAATACCCAGTAACTAACGCCTTTCTTATGTTGATGTAATAGTCGCGGCTGGTAAAATCTGTGCTTCTACGAGGCAAATTAAATCTATCCATGATTCGTGACAGCTGTTGGCGTACATTGTCTGCAGACATCAGGGACCTGTAGTTAATGAAGTTGTCATAACACCACTGAACCGACTCATGATCTGCAACATTAGAAAACATGAATCAAAATTAGAACAAGTAAATAAAATAACAAGTAACTGATTCATCAGTCAGATGAACCAGAAAAAAATATCCATAAACTTTTATAAATGGTAACAGCTCTTGATTTATTCAGTCATTCTTGCACTAGGTAACTTGCCAAAATTTTTCTATTCAGGAAGCACGTGGCCCGGACAGAAGAAAAGCAGGGGTCTTTCCCCTCACCAATATAACATAAACACAATCACTGCTGTTCTACTGAAATATCACACCACTAAATTTTGGACACTTCAAAAACCCCATCCTGCAACCAGAAAAACCATCTTCCATACCTGAAGTGTAAAACATAGCACAATGTCAGGAACACTGCACAGCCTTTAACTGCAGCATGCAATGAACATAGAAGACAACTGTACATAACTATGCTGTATTTGAGAAATGAAACCCTACTTAAATTAAGCACTCAAGTAGCAGCTAAGAGCTATACAAACAGTCTGTTTAAGTGTGACACCTCACAGCAGTTTAAGTAAAGGTGACAGGTAAAATACAGCCACTGTAACAGAACTCTGTACTCTAACTGCTCCTACTGCTGGATAGCTCTGAGAAATCTGATGAAACAGCAAGCCTGAGCCATACTGTCAGTATAAATACCTGCATGTTTCACATCAAGAAACCCAGATCTCCCTAGCAATTCTCTTTCCAAGCAATACTCTTCTAATCTTTGTCAGTTTAATAATCCAACAAAGCCAGACTTAAAAATTAAAACTTAAGATAACTCTTGGAAAGAAGAGACTCTTCTTAATTTGCACTGAAAAGAATGAAGGTTATGGAAGTCGAGGTAAGTCCAAGTTCTTTGCACTTTACCTTACAGAACATATTTTAAATGAAGTATGAATGAAGCTGTTGTTCAGTTATGATTCTACTGAACAGTACCATAGCATACTACTTTCTAAGCCAACTGAACTATGCATCATAGATAACCCATAGATGTTTTATACTGTTCTAGATACAAATAGTAGTAGCATTTTGTCTTCTAATCCCAGAAGTCAATTCATAATTTGACAAGATGATTCCTGAAATAATTCAATCCCTCGGTAACCTGAGTATTGAAGCAATAGTTTCCAGAAACATGCACAAACTGTCTCCCAGACATTCTGTATCCTATTAACGAAAAAAGCTAACAGGAAAAAAAACCCCAACATATTCAATTTACAGATGTTTAATAAAAGCTTCTAAGCTATTGTTGGTATTGTAAACTGAATATATTTGTACTTTTGCACTTATTTTGGATTGTTACATTATGACAACGTAAGAAGGTTTCAATATAAAATTTCTAAATCAAACCTATAATAGAAAGGGATATTAAGTAAGCTGCATTTCTTTTTACTCAGGCTAAAAAGACTGCGTGTTTTTTGCTTGCTAACAGGAAAGTATGACTGGAACTCCTAAGTTTACACAGCTAGCAGTTTACAGCAAGCTTTTTATTTGCCACCAATATAAGTCACTGTTAAAAAAAGTGGTTCACTTTCTCTCAGAATTCCTAGCTTCACCTTTTCATTCCTATCTTCTTTAAGCTGCTAAAATATACTTCAGCTATGTTGAAGAGGATCATACCTTTTCTTTAAATTCCATCCACAGAAATGACACAATAGAAACATGTATCACACAGGTCTACCTTACTTCTTGTTGATGCATCATGCCTTTGCCTCTCAAGCTGTCCCACAGCCTTATTATAGAATTCCTAACTACGTTAAGTTCGGATTAAAAAGGTTTTTGTTCTAGGAACATAGCCTTCTCCAAATTCAGTTTTTGCTGCACTGCTCTCCCTGAAAAATCACTAAGCAATTATGCAGATCTTTTTTATAATTAATGTTAGATAAACTTCCAATATTTCTTAATTACAGGAACACTTGCTTCCTTCTGTCCAAGGTTACCCAGCATTGATTTAAAAGCCTGGCTTGTTTGCACGCTCATCAGTTTATTATGAGATTGCTTGGGTAGTTTTTTGGTTTTGTTTGACCCTCAAAGGAAAGTAGCACTTAAATAACAAAACCCAAGCCTTTCGAGTGTCCTTGGAACCCAGAAACTGAAGTTGGCAGCACAAAGCATAACAAGTAATTTTACTAAAACAGTCACAGACTTACTTTGCTTGAAAGCATGGTAGACATTCAGCAACGTCAAATGATCTCCATCTATGTGGGCAAACCTCATCTTGGCTTCATCTGCTGCTTTCTTTGCTTCCGTGGGGCGAACAAAACACTGTGGGACTAAACAAGGTTGGTATGGGCCCAACACAAACGCCCATATCGATGAGTCACGCATTCACAGATAGAGGAACAAGGCCTAGCTAGGTCAGTTCACAGAGCATAGGGCAGGGCAGGATGGCCTCCAACTGCATCTTGGACTGTTTACTACCTTGATTTGGTACATCAACACCTAACCACATCTGTAAGACAAGAGGGTTTCAAAGCTACAGAGTACCTGATTATTTTAATAGAATTATATGTACGCATCAAAATCTCTAGTCTGAAGGCCATCAAGGTTACCTTCACAGACTGGAAGGCTAAACAGATCTTAGTTCAAATCCAGTGCTGATAGCTCTACCAGGAGCTAGTACCCCATGGAATGACACTTGATTGCAAATTTGCTTCTTCAGAAAGCTCCTACAGACAAAGTAAATAGTTCTGAAACTGCAGTGTACTAGCACAGTCTAAACCAACTTGAGGTATGATTATTGCAAGTCTGTTAGTAGACTGAACACACCAGTCAAGTCTCTTCCCACGTGGTATTGCTATCAGCACTGGTATACAGAAACATGTGAATGAAGGTATTAATAAGTCTAAAGGTTGTGATGGTAGCGGTAGTGGTGGAAGGTTAAACCGTCCTTTGGCACTACTTCAAATAAAAAAATACATATAAAAAATGCAACATGATGAGTTCTCTCTAACATTATATTCTCTTACATACATCTGACTCAGCTCACTAGCAGCCAAAAATCATGTTTTACCATTTCTTTCTCAGACACTAACTAGCAAAGACTATAAACAGTATTGCAGCCAACTTAATTCATGGTCTCTCAGCATTCTAGTATGTAGTAAGATTAATATCAATCCACAAGATCTTGAAAGTAGTTATAACAGATTTGCTGGGGCAGGGAGATTGCATCAGGTCACTGTGATTCCTTCCAACCTTACCCATTTTGTGATTTACTTTATCTACACCAGAAAATAAATAACTTTGGCTTTAAGTAAGTGCAATTTTTAAGAGGTTAAATTTCAATAAAATTAATGATTAAATACTAAAAATCCTTTATCTTTTTCCAGCTGCTTGGGACTACATTAGTTTTTTCATTACCTGAAGCCCTGCAATCACAGAACACCTCTTTGCACATGACATACCCCTACCAAATGAGGGCATTTTTGTGCATTTTGTGTTACGCAGTTTTAATTTATCCTTAAATTTGCATAAAAGCCCCAAAGCACAGGATATTGTGAGCTGAATATCAGATGCAACTCGAGAATAAAAATTACACTGTAACACTGAATCATGGTAACAAATCAACGAATACCAATGCATTAAAGAAAATGGAAATGCAGGTGTGAAATAAACACCTTGTACAATGGGTCCTGCATCTGACAAAAGAGACCAAGTGTATTTTAATTTCTAACTCATACTAATAAAAGCAAAATCCAGATTATTCTATCACTGTCTTAACTCAGTGTTTTGAAAAGTAATAGTACTTTCCATACCACGGTATGACACCATGGCTCTTATAAAGTGCAGTACAATAATTGAATTTGCTCACTTATTTAATTCTATTTTTGCTCTTTTCTGTCACCTAGTTTCCCATTCAGTCCAAACTAAAGACATGGATCACTATCAACAACCCAAAAGTATTTATGTGTACTTAATGCACCAAAACGTACTATTATGCTGCTGGTCTAAAATGCTTGCTATGGGAAACAGCCCTGACAAAGACCAGGACTATGGGTTCTTTAAGACTAGTGTTTTAGTTATGACCCATACATTAAATCAGCCTCAATCCATTTTTTACTTTTCCCCCAAAACTTATTTATCATTATGTTAATTGTGGTTTAAAACAAAGAAGGTATGATGGCCTGGGAAAGGGTAAATCAGTTGAAGGCCATAGACAAAAATACTGAACTGACTAGTTCTACAGTAGATACTGGGGGAAGAAGGGGGAAGAGAAGGGAAAGACAGGCAGCAACCTACCACCACCTCCGCAATTAAGCCTACCATTAATTGAAGAAAAATATTATGATTCTGCCCTGCCCATCTGCTCTGAGTCTGAACAATCATAACTCTGAAACAAACATTTTAACTTGTTCTTAAAAACTTTCATATAAATATACTGTAAGACTAAACTGAAGCAACAGATTTTACACTTATTCAAAACTTTTTTTTCTCTATCCAACCAAGTTAAACACATCAGCAATACACCTGGACTGTGGAGAGCCTGGTAAATTACCACATCCCACAGACAAGAGCACTTATGTGTATGCATTCCCCCCATTTTCATAACAGATTAGGACTTGCTGTTTGTCCTATGACCTCTAGTTATAAAACAAAGTCACTTATACACAATGGAGAAATTAAATACAAGGTTTGCTTGGTAACATTTTCCTCTTGTTAAGCGCTCTCAGCAAGCAGCTCTGCTCCAACACAGAGCTACTCATGCAACAGCAGCAGAGTACAACTGCACACCTCAGTTAATTTTTCTACATTTTCCTTCCAAGCTTCTTTTTTCCCTTTGAAAGTACTGACTGTTCTCCAGTTTTGCCATTAAATGACTGAAAAGTATCATGTACAAGCTTATGATTTAATATAAATTATACTATAATCCCTCTGGGAAGACTGTGATTGTTATCAACGTGCAGAAGAATGCACAATACAAAATAGATTTCATTGCCTTAAAACTTAGTGGCTGAGATGACATTTCTGGGCCTGACTCTGAACCTAAATGGAAATTTCTGTTCCACTAGCCTGATTCCCCACCCCCAACAATTCAAATATACATACTTTTAACTGATGGTAGGAGTTAACTCTTAGATCATTTTATGCACTAGTTTTCAACATTATTACTCTCTAGCTTTAAGATCTTTACATAAATCCATAACTGAATTCACATATGAAGATTTAAAAAGCAATTCTAATTTTACTAGAAATATATTCATGTTATTTTTCTGATGTGGGAAAATTAAGTTTTCCCCATACTGAAGATCTGCAATTTGTTTAGTTTCTCTTTTCCTGCTATTACCTGACAACATGGCAGTAATAGATAGGACCTCATTAGAACAGTTGTAGTCACAGCTCGCAATAACCATTTTAGCCAGCTGTGGATCCAATGGAAATTCAGCCATCATGGATCCCAACTCAGTCAAGTCTCCATCATCATTTAAAGCAGCCAGATAATTCAAAAGCTCTAAGGCTCTCATCAGAGTTTCAGGAGCTGAAAGAAAGAAAATATGTGAATTTGCACATTAACCAAACAGCTCTGAATCAGCAAAAACCAAGCAAGCACAGACTGTTATTAGGTTTTGGGGGGTTTGTCTTTGGTTTTTTTTTCTTCTCCACTCACTAGCATCCAGATGTAAAACTGTTACCAAATCCAGCAATACACACCCAAGCATGAATGAATGTGGGTGGCAGGGAAGGAACACTTATTTAGAAAAGCTTTAAACTTAATCACAAGCTTTGAATATTTGAAGATTACTGCTTTTCATAATTCAGACAGCAATGGCATTGTGAAATATTCAGTACCAGTCGTATCACCTCTCCCTGTATCTGCAGATACTTTTTCCCTTGTTCCATACTAAATAGATCAATAGTCCTAAAATGTCAGCCATGTGAACTCTAGATACCTACAGTCTTTCAGAAAGCCAGTAATACTCTTTATCTTACATTCCTCACACATTCAGTATTAACCCACAAAAACCCAAAAAACAAAAAAAACACAAAAAAAACAGAAATCCAAAAGTCTTTCTGCTAAGCTATCATTCATGTTGCACAGAACAAAGAATTTAATTGTTGCATAGAACTATTTAAAAACTTAAGACTATGTCAGATTCTTATTTTAGAGAAAAAAACTAATACCTATTTCTATATGACTGATTTACATTTCTGACTAGAAATATAACTCAGTTATTTCTGAAGCATATATGAACATTTAACACTTAGAAGAAAGATGCATATAAACTATAGTTTGAGCCAAACCATGTATTCAGCTTTAAAAACGCCAGTCCATTTTATTTAAAAAGAGTTGTTAACTGATTGCACAATTAGAAAGTGTAATTGAGGTGGCAAGTAAAAAAAACCCTCAAATAACAGACTTTCTAATGCCAAGAATTTTCTCTTATTCTCTGAAGGCAAGAGGCTTTCACTTGGTTCCACTAAAAGCTGTTATATAGAAAGAAAAAAGCTTGCCTGGATATGACACAGAGCCCTAAATTTCAGGATAAACGAAAGACATTGCTTACAGATTACAATAAAAAACCAGAAAAAAACAATGAGAGAATTTATTCCACGTTGTCATTATACAAAGTAGTTGCAAAAATAAAGATTGGAAAGATGGAAAGAGATACCTGGAGGATCCATAAAATCAAAGTGCACCAAATCATCTATACCAAGCTTCTTGAGCTGTAATACTACAGATCCTAAGTTAGACCTCAAAATTTCAGGGTATGTGTTGTCCTGGGGGGATGAGGGGGAAAAAGAAAAGAAAATTTGTAACACTTCTTCCAGACACTTTATACTACAGAAGCATTCAAATTCTAATTTTGTTTAACAGCACAGCACTCAACAACCTGAATCAGACATTCTTACAAACACAATGTAAAAACCACAATCTTACCTGCATTTCAGTTTTGTAGGCTTTCTCTGTATAAAGCCTGAAGCACTTGCCTGGTCGAGTACGACCAGCACGGCCAGCTCGCTGCTGGGCAGACGCTTTACTGATCGCAGTCACCAACAGAGACTCCACTCTGATACGAGGATTGTACACCTATTTCAAAGTGGAGGCAGAGCAGGACAGAAGGTAAAAGAATAAACAATGTTCACGGATAGGCCAACTATCCAAACTGCTTTAAACTTAATTTTAAACAGTGTCTGCGTAAGTTGTACGTATCGGAAAAGAAAAAAAAACTGGCTACAGAAGACTCTGGAGTGCTTCAAATACAACTGCCTAGAGAACAGCATTTCTTACTCATCTGTTAACAGCAACTCCTGCCAGGATTCCTCTTCTTAAACAGATTGTTAGATTAAGATTTTTATGGCAAAAGGAATGTGTCCTATTTGTTCTACAGAGTGCTAAACACCCATGATGCTCAAAAAATCCCATTAAAATGTTGTCTTGATATATCTACAAGGTTGAATAATCATATTCTAGAGCTCAGAAAAATCTAACACAATAATAATCTAACTGTAAAGATCAGGCTGATGACAAAAGAAAACTGTATTTCAAGGACATGTAGTATCACAGTACAAAAGATCTGCTCGTATTTACTGTACTGTAAAACTTCCACTGCAGTCATACCTAAACAGCAGCCCTGCCAACTCAACAGGGCTCATGGAAAAGAATACACTGAAAACAAAGGCAGTAGTCAAACAGTAGTTTCAGCTGAAGATATTCTCGATCCATGTTTTAAGACATTTCTGGTATTATCTATATCTGATAGATTCAGTATATCTGAATCATATCTGATTCAGTATGAAATATGTACAGAAACCTTAGTTCTTTTACTGGAAGAATACCTTGTGTAAAAACCTATCTGTTAAAAAAGCTCAGCCTTAATGGTGATTGAAATTTGTGCAGAAAAACACACTGGCTGTACTCACATTCTGCTGTGTGTCTGTCTCATTTTGCAAAAGTTAAAAAGGCTGGAAATGTGTACCACTATTAAAGGAAAAGACTAAGAAATGAAGTTACAAAGAAAGCTACATTTAGTGAGAAAAACAAATGAAGACAATGAGATTCATATTTTATGTAGTTACTGGGTCGACTGTAGGAAAGCTACTTCAGTTGCTCTGAACACTCTATGATGTTCCAAGAACCACAATATGAGCTTGATTACAATCTTCAGGGCTGCAACAGTACATGATAAATACTGACATGAAACAGCAGGAATCACTTCATTTTAGTGCTGGAGTTTTCTAAAAAGAAAACTTAAAAGAAGAGGAGGCTTCTAGAACAACTTTTATTTACTTTCTTACAATTCATTTTACTCGAGCAGCCTCAATATGGACACACAGTACAAAACTACCCTTCCCGAAGTACCTAGAAAAACTACATTCCAAGTCAAACAAAATTTTCACATTTCTTTCCTTTTCTTAAATAAAATTATTCTAGCTGAAGTTCGTGGTCTGAGTGCAAACCACAAAAATCGTAAGTTAAAAGCAAAATAAATCCAAATCAACCAAGTTCAAGATTTCAACTGGAAAAAGACCTGTCAGTGTTTGCAAAGAGAAGAGTAGCCTGAGCAAAGCAGATTTCATCAACCTTCCTACTATAAAAAGAAAAAATGGTACTTACCTTCTGTTTTGCAAAACCAGGATCAATCACAAACACTACACCATCTATTGTCAATGATGTCTCAGCAATGTTAGTGGACACCACAACCTGTCAAAAAAAAAACCAAAACAAAAACCCAAACAACTAAATGAAACTACTTCATCCTGAAGATGAAGGGCTCCAATTTTGTCTCTGCACAAATAACTTTCAGTAAACTTTCCATTACATAATCAATAACTACCAGAGCTGTGCTCCACTTTCACAGGATGATCTGAAATCAACCAGGGAACTTCTAGTGAAAAGAAAGCAAGTTTTATTGACTGCTTTTTGCTCCCCTATGGGTTTATTAACAACATAGCAAATGTTAGTTGAGAAAAAGAAGAGAAAAAATTCAACTTATGAAACCAATATTCAATTTTCTTTCTCACATCTCTGGTACAAAATGACAAGTTATACTGGAACCCTTTAACAGCATCTATTAATTCTAGCTTTAAACATCATCTATTAATTCTAGCTTTTTACCTTTTTCTGAAAGCTAGAATAGGGTAAACTGGTTAAATAATACTAAATCGAAAGTTACACACATTACGAGCACAGTATTTTCTTTTATTTGGTTTGAAATAAAGCTGTTACCAACACACTCCAGCCAAAATTGTGAACAGTATGTATTTAATTTCTACTTTGTCTTTTTCTATCACCAGATATTAAAACACCTTTATGTATCTTTAATGTTACATTCTTAGCCTTTCAGAAGGTTAAGTCATGTGCAAAAATTAAAGCAAAGGTGATTACTGGCGTTCTGAGACTTGATTTGCCACCATTTAAATTTTTATGTCCAGAGACACGGCATAACAGGCTATGGATACTATTAGCTCTCCTTCCAACAGTGACCACACTGAATCATGTTATTAACACACTATTATCTCAGGAAAGACCCAGAACCTGTTCAGCACTTCAACAGAAGTGCTTACCCTTCCTAATTTCAGAGCATTCTGTCATCACTGTTTTCCGTTTATCAATTAGAACTGGAGAGACCCCTAACACTTAGTTCAGAGTTACAGTGAGGCCAGTGACTGCTGATTTCCCTTCCTGCTGGCTGATCACTTTGCCAGTCAGCTACTTATCACACTCAGATTGTCTCTTCTTAAGGTCTAAGCTTGCCCAAATACACCAATATATTGAAAGTGGTACTTTGGTGGAAAAAGCACTGACAATTAATTTGGAATGACAGTGTTTCACCCTAAAATGACATGCTACTTAGAACTTCTCTAACAAATAAAAAATACTGTACACGTCATTCATATATAACCTGCACAAAGTAGTCAAGAGATAGTAGCTACAATTATCAGTGCAAGTCAGCGCAAAATCTCAATAAATTTTCATTAAAAATTTGAAAAGCATTAAATATATCCAGTCCACAGTTAGCTTGCTGCTATAGAGTATACCTCATTTACAAAGTTCTGTTGGTTTTCTGTTTCTGCTCATCTACAGAACCATCCACATCCAGATTCTTCAAATACTAATTACAGAGCAGGGACAAAAGGTTTTTATCCTGCTTTTAATCACTGATTTCTATTAGGACACTTCAGTACTTGGAACTCAATACAGTTAGTATGCTTGGTCCACAGCAGTACAGAAATTTAATTTGTACCTGAATTCACTTAATCTATACAGAACTTTACTATGGCAGAAGGAAAAAAGTTATTTACACCATGGTTTCTGTTACACATACACATAGCATTTGTTAATGTCACAAAGCTTAAAAAATAGCAATTAATGACTGTAAAAACAAGCAATTTTGAAAAAGGTTGAAGAAATTATAGCATTTTTCAAGTCCAAATTAAAGTACAAAGTTATTTGAACATCAAACAATTGAAATCATCACTGAACTACATAATAAATTATAAATACCCTTAGCTGTAGTTTTGCAGTTTGAGATGAATTTAAAAACTTTGTTTTGAATATTAAAATAAACATGGAATTTACATCTAAACATATATCTATATTGCATATGTATTAACTAGCAATGCTTAGGACTGATGAAACAAAAACACAGTCTGAAAAGAAGGGATAAAATGACAAGGAGCCTTTAACATAGGACAATTGAAAGTTATGTTCATCTTCCTCAACTAAAAAACCATTCTTACTAGTTAATCAGAGTATTTGTCTGTAATCTTAAACCTTCTCAAAATAATAGCTGCTTTCTTAGCTCAAAGAAGACAAAAAAGTGCAAAGTTGTCAAGCTGCCTCACTACTAGCTGTTACCATCGCTACTACAGCAAAATGCCACCCTAATTCCAGCACCTCTCCTTCCACAAAGTTAAAGCTCAGGAGATACTTAGTTACTGCAAGCACTTCACTTATATTTGTATGATCATGAGAACCTCTGAAGGGATTCAGATCACCTACTAGCTTCCCTCGTCAGCAGTTCTAAACTCTAGGCTCAACTCCCACAAAGGACTGCATGAAAACAGACATTCTCCTTAAACAGATAGGCACAGCACCACAAGGTTTTACTTTATGTACCTTGATCACTAAAACTAACTCAAACTAAATCGACATTTAAAAACTTTACAACACAGATGCACTTTCACTCAGAGTTAACTTGTTATGGAGATAAAACACGTAAACCAGAATATTTCAGCCAAAGCAAGCAAAGAGGAAAAGCAACTTCATAGGTCTGAGTCTGTTGCCTACATGCTATGCCTCCTTTTGCCTACAGCAGGCATCTTCTGGGCACAACTACTCCTGTAGTGAAACAGCTGCTGTACCAAGTGTGTCTTCCTCTCAGAGACTAGTACTGGCTCTGTCATTTCAACGTAAAAACAATGTTCTGCACTTGCTATCTTATGCAGAAAACCAAAACCTGTCTATTTTGAAGGGCACAGTTTTAAACATGGGTGAAAATTTAATCAAATACACAGCTATCACTTATTACTTAAAAGCAATTTCATTCATTTAAGTCATTTGCAAATACAATTTTGTTGCAGCATTAGTTTCATGATTTCAAACTGAAGGCTTTCTGCAATCATCAGCTTCTACAGTAAAAGGAAGATAGTTTCACCACATTTAATAACTGATTTATTCTTCCACAACACTAGAAAGTTGTCACTATTATTCTACATGCATTGTACTGCACAAAACCAACAAATTACCAAGGAACAAACCCTGCCTAGAGCACATAGTATGATTCAGCTTTGGCCTTCAAAATCTTAGCTTTGTGACTGCCAGTTCTATAGAGCAGGAGTTTAGTTTTAGGAAGCTTTAATATGTCTCTTTTCTAATAAAACACATAGCTTCTACTATGGATTATTGTGAGCATCAACATATTGATTTTATGAAGAACATTCACTGTGCCATTTCAAGTTTTTCAGTTTCTCAATCGATTTTGCCCAATGAAAGAAACTCAGTTCCTCATTTATTACTACAAAAATTCAAGCTCGGAACTTCAACATACTTGTTTTAACTTGCACATTCTCATAAACCTTAGGAAACAGAGAAAATCTGCCTGACAATCTGCCCTGAAGAAACAGTCCAAATCATCTAAAAAAACCAAAAAAACCCCCCAACCAAACAAAAAGCCACAAACAAACAAACAAACAAAAAAAAAGCAGCACATCTCAAAATAATTACTTATGGAAAAAATCCCATCCTTCACATAAATCATATTTCACATAAGAAACTTAAATGAATGCCATTTCCATTCAGTAAAATCAAACTGCTACTGCAACATCCTGACCCTATACAGATGGATAACAGAATTTTCATTTGTACTGAGAGACAAATTTCAAGTTATCTAAAAATTCTAATGTGATAAAATACTGCATTAAGGCTTCATAAAAGCCCCTCGTACTTGTTGCTATCCAAATATACTTAAAGGAGCTGAAAGTCATATTTCATGGCCTATGCAACTACGAGCAGCGTTTTACTAACACAGCTTAGTATTTACCTTTCTTCCTATTGCTCCATTTTGCTTTTTTGGTGGGGGAGGTTCAAATATCCTTTGCTGTTGTTGTGGAGGAAGGGTGGAATACAATGGAATGATTTTTATGTCACCAACTTCAGGACCTAAGTCATCAATTTCACGTTTTATCCTCTTGCAGGCTTCATCAATCTCCTGCAAAACAAAAATATTGGTTAGAAGAGAACTCCATGAAAAAAGAAGCATATTTAGAGTGTTTATGACAATTAGATTAAGCATACACCCCGAAGAACAATTACAATAACTTCTACTTTAAAAAAATAAAAAATCAATCAAGGTGCTTACTGAATCTGCAATCAAATTTCCACAATACTTCAAGATGTTTCAGCTTCTATACTCTAATGAACAGCCTAATTTGCATTCAACATCCTTTTTCTTTTAGTCATGTTTCCTAATTAAATCTCTACAAATTGTACTAAAATTGAAATCTCTCACCCTGGAATATTAAACTGCACTCATGACCTTTTCAATTTTCACAATCTGAAGGAAATTGATGTGCAAGATATTTAAAATAAGCCAATTAAGCTTTAATGTCACGTATCACTAATGCAATTATATGGAAGATTTGCTTCATTGTACCTAATGAGAACAAACACCTTTACAGTATAAACATGGATATTCAAAACCAAACCTCTCAATCTCATGTTTCAGATCTTACTTTAAAATTAACTGAAATACCATTTAAGCTTAAGAAAAATCAGTGAAATACTCTGAAGATGTTTTATAGCATTTTCTAGCCTACTTTCTGCTTACCATACAAAACAGTTCACCACAGCCTAATTGTTCTAAGTCCATTTCATTTTAAAACTACTACATTTAAGCGTTCTAGGTGACCAATAGTTATGACAAGATTTAAGGAAAATTGGACTGGACAGAAATTTAGGTTAATGAGTAACACTATTCATCATCTTGAACTTAAACATCACAACAGAGCCCTCACTAGTGTAACTAAGAGACACGCTGACCAACTATTGATCTTCCATCCGAAAACACTGAGGGGAGAATACAGTCACGACAAAAAACAGCAGGAAAAGCAAAAAAAATTACAACATACTGTGAGAAAACAGGGGGAGACCTCCTTTACCATACTCACTAGCCTGAAGCTGAAGTGATACTTAAGACCCTATAGCAAATATACGGAACTGGTGATCTAAAGGCTCTGTAAAATGATTGCTTTAAACTGTGATTTGAAAGGCAAAAGCAGTCTCCCTCTTAGAAATCAAATTCAGGTAGAGCTGCAGCAAATCTGTGCCTTTCACTTGTTTTTAAGGAGACATTTAAATTCTCAGCATAAACAATACTTGTTCTGTGTTGATCAGTGAATACAATTAATGTAAGCATGGCAAAAGGAAGGCTCTTTGATGTCCAAGAGCCCTTTATGAGTAAGCCTAATGCTGTCTAGTAATACACTGCCAACTTAAGAGAAGTACAGATACTTACCAAAACCGTGCACTTTGCCAACATGTCTTCATAAAATGTAAGAGGGTATACAAGAAACTGAGCTGGAATGCCCACTACTGGCTTACTAGAAGAAAATGCTTTTTTTTTTAACGCAGGTGTAAGTATCCATTGTTCTCCTGATAACCTTGTTTCAAGTCAGTAATAGCCTTCCAGTGCAAAAGGAGTTAAATATTTTATATAAACAAAAATACAGCATAGATCAGTTCCTGATCTGAAGGTCACTACACCATTCATGGAATTTATGCAGATTATACTGTGTACTCGGGAAAGCTGTGGTGTATCAGGACAGGATACTTAATCTTCAATAGTAATGACCAGAGGTTTCAGGACAGTTTTTGACTTAAGAGAAGGTAAAATACAAGCAAGCAAGGAAAAACAAAAGCATTGCACTCTTCAAGACATGTGCACACAACTACTGAACAACTTTCAGAGGAGATAAAAATATTTATTCTTCCTAGAGTTTGCCAATGTAGCTTCAAAGTATCTCTAATCAGGACTCATTAGAATACTTCAAAATTGAGATGATGCCATATTTGCAGATTAGCAGAGTTAACTACGGACCTGTCATCACAAACTGCTTTAAGAAGGATGCAAAACACCAAGAGCTACCGTCACTCATCTGAAGACAGTAAAAGTGAAATTTTAAAAGAGTAGATTCCTTTTATTTACCACTCTAACAGAAAACATTGTATCTACTTCAGTACATCTACTACTAGTACATCTACTTCCCCACACAAGTCCTCACAGTACCAATCCTGCCAAAGTCAAGAAACATTTGGACAAAGCCCCCTGGCACAGGGTGCACAGGGACAGGAGTTGGACTTGGACAATCCTAGCCGTTCCCTTCCAACTCTAGATACTCTATGATTCTAACTGTATCCAGAACCACACATAGATGATGACCAAAACAGTTTGAAAGTGTTAAAGATACCTTTGAGTATTCAAGATGAAGATATTTAAATCCAGAAATACAAGATATACAGTTGAAGGCACAATCCTATCTTTAATCCTATAAAGATTCGGCAAGTCTAATTCAATTGTCCCACTTTATTCAATTATGAAAGGCTTTTTAAAAACAAACAAATAAACAAACCATACACTTTTACATTTTTGTACATCATCTACTCCAAACAAATTCATTATAAACCCCTTCCTGAAACACTATTGCAACAACCTCCACAGAAGACCACACTTCTGCTCAGGCAGAACAAGAAGAAGGTAGAGTGAACTTGCACAACAACTGTATTTTGATTATGCCTGAAAAACTCCTCAAAGCCCTGAACTACAAACTGACTACCTGAGATAGTGGGTAAGGGGGTACAGGAAGTAGGAACAGACATAGGACCAAAGAATCCACACTGAGACCTATGATGCCCAGTGCAACAGCACAAGGACATGCTTCAGAGTTAACCAAAGAAGAAAACAGGCTTAACATACAAAAAACATGAGATTTTCAGCAATGCTCAAGTTACTAAATTGATCTTAGTCCTTCACAAACAGGACTTCCTAGGACTAGTATTTGAGAAATAATTCGCAGCAAAATCAGTCAATGGACTTTGTCCACTGAAGCACTAATTCTAGAAAGAGCCGACTACCAAAAGGCAAAAAAGCAAGCAGATCACAAGAAGAGGAAGGATTACACTAGCATTTACTCATTTTTCTCAAGCTGCAAGTGTCACAACATATCTGTACTTCACAAAATCCAGTGATCAGACTTGTCCCAGGCAGTCATATAAAGTACTTTAAAGATTCCAGAAACTTCCTCTTGATCCCACCAAAAGAAATTTACAATACACAGGCAATAGCTACAATTAAGCTACGGTATGGAAACTAGAATTAAGCAGCAGTTAAGAATCCCACAGTACAACACTCTGAACATCAACATGGTGTCCTCAACATTCTTCCATACCATCAACACCTTAACTGATTTTCCTTGGAAAGCTTCCAAAACAGAATACGATCAGTAAAGAGAATTTTTTTTATATATATATATACACACTAGTGATCAATGAGGTAACGGGGTGGTGAATAATTTCTAACCAGGAAAAACAAAGACCAACATCCAAGTGACAGTCAACAATTTTTATTGTGAAATTACAGCTAAGTAAAAATAGCATTAAAAAAAAAAAAAAAAGCTGCAATCAGGAAAATAATTTTTATCAAGATTATTATTAAATCAAATTTAAGCCAGTTGAAATGGCACTCCTTCCAACAAATCAGTGTGATTGAGACGGATTCTAGAAAAAACTTGAGCAGGCTGCTTTGTTTTCAAATAACTGGTAGACAACAGGCAATATTCAGAATATCTGAAAAATTGAGTGAATTTAAATCAGGAGCTTAAGTATCAGTAAGCAATTCTAATCCCAAAAAAGCTTCAGGATTTTAATGTCAACTTCCATTTGTGCAAGACCTAAGTCTGTATGAGACTCAATGCTTAGCATTGTATTGTTTAGAAAACAAGACTAGGGTTCAGAGTTTCCTTTCAATTTGTCAGTAACAGTAGTGCAGCCATTTGTATTTTCACAGAACAGTAAGTAGGTTACTTATGCCTCCTGAATCTGACAGGAATTTTACTCCATCTTAACTCACTTTTCCAAAGAAAAGGCAGGCTAATGGCTAGTGCCTAAAAAAAAAAAACACAAAACCCCCACAAAACCACCTGGACTCATTAACTTTTATTCCTCTCACTGAAACAGTGTTTTTTATGCGCAGCTACAAATGCAAAGGTCCACCAGCCCAGAAGCAAACTTTTGCATAAGAAGCCTGTTAACAAAACAAATTAGTCCTGAACTCTCAGAATGCCAGGACTGAAACCAAGAAAGAGAGGGAAAATGTAAGTTTTCCCACGGCTTAACTTCAAGAGTACCACTTATAGGACTAATTCTTAAATCTCCACCCTCCCACCATCTTTCATATGTACTAGTAAACACTAACCAGACTGAAAGCATGACCAGGACTTTAGTTCATGTCCTGAACAAAGTATTACTAAGTAATATTTAGCTATACTTACTTTTCCTTCCTAAGAAAAATGTAACTCACAAAAGCCTTATTACTAAAAACCTTTCAGGTATGACTTTTAAAGACTGTGCCTGGTCCCTCAGGCTCTGTGTCAAAACACATAGCAAAGAGAAACGTGGAAGGAAACAAACCACAATCCAATACCTTATCAGCTGCCTCCAATAACACATTTCTACTGCTTTGTATCATCTCACTACTCCAATACCTAACATACCCTAGCTCTGCATCAAAAACTAAGGATTGGAATGTATTATTAGCAGTTCATCTAAAAGGAGCTGCATAAAATTAATCACACAAGAGACTGATTTTGCCTATCATGCACGTTACTTTTTTCTGCTGTTGAAAATGAAGTCTCTATTACATGTTCAAGCTGAATGCTCTGTAGAAATTCCCTTCTATTTCTTTTCCTGATGGCATTTTTGCAGCCAAAAGTAAAGTGCTCATACTGAAGACCATGCATGAACAATAGAAAAATATCACAGGAGCAGTTGCACATACTATTGAGTTAGTGCACCACGTCTTTAAGAAGCAAATTTGTGCTGAAAAAAATACACGATTCTTACTAGTTCCACTACAAGTTCCATTCAATGGTAGGCAAAAAAGCCCCCCAAAAAAATCAAACAAACCCAAACCCCGCAAACATAAAAAGAAACCCAGAATGACAAGCAGCAATGCAGTTCACAGAATCACAGAACAAGAGGTTGGAAGGAACCTTGAGGATCATCGAATCCAACCCTTCTTGTCAAAAACATAGTCTAGGTAAGATGGCCCAACATTCTGTCCAACTGAATCCTACATGTCCAGTGTTGTGGAATTTACCACATCACCTGGGATATTATTCAATAGTTGATTATTCTCACTGTGAAAAATCTTCCTCTTGTGTATAATCACAATCTCATCAGGATTAACTTTTATCCATTCTCCCTCATCTTTTCATGTGGGTCATTTTAAAAAGGGAGTCTTCCATGTACGTTGTAGCCACCCTTTAAATACTGGCTCTTGATGAGGAGATCCAAGCAGAGCCTTCTTTTCTGAAGGCTGAACAAACCCAGCCCCCTCAGCATTTCCCACTTCTTTAAATATATCTGTGGCCTCAAGTTACTGAGTTACACTGCTCTTGCAAATCCAGCAAGACTTGCCTTCTGTTTGTGTGCAATACTCATCTGTGCTGCCATGGAGAAGGTACAGTGAAATTACACTCATACTAAACAGCCGTTACTGAATGATGGATCATGAGTTACCCTAAGCCAAAGTAACTCCAATGCCAGCATTCACCCTAACTCACAGGCCAGAGTGGTCTATGCAAACAGCCAGTGAACTTGCTGGCCAGGCTCCACTCAATCACAAGTTCTAAGCTGTATCTCATCTTTACAAAAACCCTTTCTACAAAAAAATGGTGACTAGTGATGTCATTTGAGCATATTCAATGGGACAATCTGAACACTGGGAATGCAAAATAGAGTTCAATGACTTTGTAAACAAGGTCCTTGGGAACATTACTGCAGAAGCCCTTTCTTCAGTTGACCCTGTATTTGTTATACTTAAAAGAATCTCACGGGATGAGCAAAACTTCAAGCCTGCTCCAGTTAAAACATACTTTAAACTCCTTAACAGGAGTTGACAGACCTATCCACAGAAGCTCAGCTGATACACTATACAGTTAGATTCAGCTTCATCTTGGATACAGGGGTCAAACAGACATAATTCTTAAACCCCAAAGGAAACTAATGCCAAAAAACTGTAAGGCAATTTCACCTTGTGTAGAATGAATATGAGGCAAAGGAAACAAATGCATAAATAACAAGTACTTCACAAACTAGAAATGGCAGACACCTTAACCTGTCCCCTTCTGAGTTCCATCACATGCAGGGCACAGCTAGTCATATCTGGATTTGATGACATGAACCATTCTAGAAACACAGTCTTTGTCCTCAAAGCCTGCACAGAACTTCCCTAATTCCCCTTTCTTCCTCTAGAAATGAAAGCAGACTGCTACAAGCTGAAATGACAAAACAGGAGTAAAAAGAACTGGCACCAAGAGTGGCACTACTTCACATCCTGAATACAAACTAAGTGAAACAAAACTTTGCAAAACTATGTACACAGACAAAAAAAGTAATACATGGAAAAAGTCAACATCTGACCATAACTAAAACTGCTCGGTCAAGTCAAAACTGAATTTGCCTTGGCATAATTTCCATATTCAGGATCTCTTTGACCTGATTTATTTCTAATATTTAATACTGACATCTCAAATGAATGAGGTGCAAAAAACCTTCTTCCTTTTAGCATTTGAACAAAATTAGTACTACTACTCCTCCTCCAGTTCATGCTGCCCAACTCCCCAAATACTTCCTATGCAAATCTAAACAGGAGAACTCACGTTCACTTTAGCCCAGTACAGCTCTCTTAACTTCACACAACCACTACCACTGATACCAAAAGAGATGTCAATTTTAATTTCCACGTAAGAAAGTCTGTTTTCTTTCAATTCCAGAGTTTAACTAGTCTCACTGTGATGAAAATATTGTACTTTTAAAATTTGTTAACCAAGCTTTCTATCAAAACATCAAAAACATTTTGTAACCCTTTTCTAAACCAGCTGTTTTACCAATATCATTTTAAGCTCTTCTAGAATACTGAATTTCACAGCCACAATTTTAAGCATATTTATCTACAATCAAGAACATTGCTGATCTGTATTTCCCATCTTCAGATGCAGCTTGGATTCTTCCTCCTAAACATATAACAATGCATTTGGGTTTATAAAAAAAGGGTGACAGAGAACACAACTGGCTTTTTGTAAATGCCCATGTTACCAGAACATGTAAGACAGAACTATATAGTTTGTGACATTATTTCTACCTTTCCCAAGCCACAAGTCTCATCTCTAAGTATGTTACACCTACTCTAAGATTACTGATCTTAATGGAGTGTAAAATCTAATAAAGTTTTAGAAGAACTCCAGTAGGAAATAAACCAGCTGCCTCTCAGATCTGCAGGCTTAACAAATGTGTATCTACACAACTAGACTACCAACTCTGTAATCTCTAAGACTGAGAACAAGTTTGACAACACCTATTGTCTAAGAAAGACATGTTGACTGAAATGTAATTATGCTTTTCCCTTGTGAAACAAAATCCCTCTGAGTTTGCCATTTTCCCTGTGACTGATGAAGCTATGATGACATAGCTTCCAGCTATGCAGGTGTAGGGGGTTGATGCTGGCTGATGTCAGACACCCACCAAAGTCTCTCTATCACTCCCCTCTGAAGCTGGACAGGGGAGAGAAAATACAAGGGCTCATGAGCTAAGGACAGAGAGACATCATTCATCAAATACCATCCTGGGCAGAACAGGCTCAGATTAGAGATTAACTGAACTTATTACTAACAAAATCAGAGCATAATGAGAAGCAAAATAAAACCTTCAAACTGCCTTCCCTACTTCCCAGCTGTACCTCCTACCCCAGCATGTGCTGGGAGCATGTGGGGAGACAGGGAACTGGGGTTATGGTCAGTTCATCACAAGTTATTTTTCTTGCTTCTGAGGAAGAGGAGTTCTTCTCCTGCTCCAGCACAAGATCCCCCCCACAGGAGACAGTTCTCCATGAAGTTCTCTGACATGAGTCCATCTCATGAGCAGAAGATCTCTGCAAGCTGCTGCAGCATGGGTCACTCTTCCCCAGGGTGCAGCCCTGAAAGGACAGACTGCTCCAGAGGGGGCTCTCCTCTCCATGGGCCCTCGACTTAGTCAGCCTCCTGTCAGGCATTCACCTGCTCCAGCAGGTGTCCTCCATGGCTCCAGGTGGATTATGTATCCTCACAGATCTCCATGGGCTGCAGGGGCACAGCTTCACCACAGGCTGCACCACCAGCTCCAGGGGAATCCCAGCTATGGCACCTGGAGCACCTCCTCCTGCTTCTTCTGCATTCACCTTGGTGTCTGCAGAGTTCTTCCACTTATATGTTCTCACACTGCTCTTTTCTGGCTGCACTTACAACTGCTCAATAATTGGCTTTTTTTTTCTTCTTAAATCTGTTATCACAGAGGCATTACCACCATTGGCTCAGCATTGACCAGTGGCATATCCATCTTTGGAGCTGCCAGGGACTGACTGCTGGACACAGATGAAGCTTTTAGCAGCTCCTCAATGAAGCTTGGCCAAGCAAACCCAATACACCAGGTTATACCTTTTTTGAACATTGGCATTAAACATGAACACTATTCCCATGTTCTGAAATTTTCTTGATATACCAGGGGGATTGTTTGTTCTAAAAAAATCAACAGATTTGCTTTCCTCCTTAAAAAGCCTGTAGGACAAGCCCTGTTTTAAAATGTTCATTCCTAGTAAATTTTGCTTTTAAACATCCCCTTTTGTTATTAATGGACTTAAAAGCAGTTCATACAATGTAATCGTATACTTTTGCTCGTTTCAGGATTCAGGAAGGAAATTTTTACTGAACACATATTTCTGCACCATTAACAATAATTTTATCATAATCCAGTAGTAGGCTAATACAATTTAGATTCCGTTGGTTTCCAAACACATTTAAGCTTCCTTTAATTTTCTGGGCATGACAACACAATCTTCCTTGCCATCTCCAAATTTCATCATCTTCTCTATGTCTTAACTAATTTGTACTAATTAACTACTATCCATCCTAATTCCCATACGAAATTACTTAAAATGTATTTGGATGAGAAGACAGTAGTCAATAAGGAACCCCATTTGATCACAGACCACTGCAATTACACCTCATTTTTAGCCTCTTAAACTCTGAGCAAGTCACATCTGCACCGTATCAGCTAAAGCATGTTCCTGTTCCATAATTTCATTTAACTTTCTATATGCACCTTTCTGACATGAAAAACATATAATCTTGCACCCTGTTTGTACTGTTTTGAAGAACCCAAAAGAACGACAAAGCATTTCTGCCTAGCATACATCAATTTTAGCCTAGCTATTAAGCCTGATGAACCTGAAGCACATAGTGGTAATGGTACCTACAGCACACTCCCATTCTTGAGAGTACAGCAGGTCACACCACTTCAGATTCAACTGCAATACACACAGAGACTCTATTATGGTGCTCTACAGAGGCCCCCAAATGTCACTAATCAAAAGGGTTAAAGTACTTCTAAGCCTCTCTACAAAGCTAAACCAGACTTGAATTTCATGTTAACCAAACTAAGACTAGCTCCAGGCAGAGTCAACTCCAGTGCCTCCTGGTAGTACCACCAACAGACACACGGACTGGTGAACTCTCCATCCTCCAGAGCAGAGCATGCTGACTTACCAATACATGTTTCAAAGTAATTCAGTAATACAGTGTTAGATGCTTTTATGCTTAATTATATAAATGCACTTATGAGCATGTACTTTGTGCAGAATTTGCTTATAATACATTATATCCTGCAAATCAACTCCATGAAAATCAAAGGACCTACTCGTACAAAAGAACAGAGTACATCTGTAGCCCTGGCGGGTCTGGAGTCCAGAGCCATTTGCCAGAGCAAGTCGCTCACCCCGTGCCCTGCAGTGATTGCTTTACCAGGTTATTTAGAGTAATACATAGCACCTGATGTAGCAAGCACTAATTCATAAATTAGAAGGCCATGTATTTCTGCTTCATGAAAAGGAAGACCAGCCTGACTTAGCATCTTGCTAAGAAAATAAAATCTGCTGAAACAGCATGACAGCAGTGTTCCTTTCTTCTGCCATCAATTTTCACCCTTATGCAACAGCAGTTTCATGACTTCACACATTTAAGTACCCAACTAGTCTGAACTAAAACTTCAATCTAAAACCAAGCAGGTAGATTTCAAAGCCACTATCACTGAAAGTACTTCTTCCTACCTGTACTTTAATTTAAAGCAATATTCCAATCAAAGGACAGATGCAGAAGTCAGGGTATTAGCTTTTATAGTGATAGCCATTGCTTTGGTTTTTTAAGGAAGATGACCAGCCAGAACACACTTGAATCAAATGTCTTAAAACTCATGTAGGAGGAACACATCTTTACGATTGGCAAGTCTACTCAAGAAGCCTGGGTACCTTCAGCATCACAAGTTACTTGTACCACTTTCCCCCCTTGGCATAGTTAAGGTTATGTATGCTTAGAAGAAAGGCACTAAATTGTTCCACATCCCTTGAAAGGTAGTAACTGCAAGAAGAATGAGTAAAAAATATTTTGCTACCTGCACTTCTTCCCCTACTAAAAACACATTTAGGTTGACTGAGTCCAGCACACTTTCAAGACACCTACGAGTTTTTAAAGTGTTCTCCATCTCAATTTACTAATATGGACACTCCAAAGAGTTTCAAAGAGAGAACAGGACTAAAAAAAATACCCGTATTTAAAATTTTTTTAAAAATCCTCATTTCCTGATGTAGTTTAGCTTACACGCTTGTATACAATCCTCCTTTGCAGAGCACGAATTCTATTTCTGAGACCTAACTCCCTGAATTTATGGTACATAAAGTCTACAACCTAACACTCAAAGTTATTAATAATAATAATAAAAACCCCTGAACATTTTTATTAAAACTACTACTGATAGCTAAATAGCAGAACCAAATGGTTATACTTCAGTTAGGCTGTACAATACATGTACAGAAGTGCACAGAACTATCTTCTCAATAAAAACCACAAATGCTCTCAGGTACCCAGATCTTTGGAGCTCCCATCAGTACAAACCTAGGGTTTATTCTCTAGGTTTCTCTTTTTGAAGTACTTGAGTTGATGAGAAGTTTCATTTTCAAAAAGGCACTGCACAGCATTTAAACTACAGATATGTCCAACACTACAGTGTTCTAAAGTGTATGGCAGGTAAACATCAGGTCATCCACACAATAAACTATAAAAGGAAACAAAGTGTTTTAGTCTACACAAATCACCTAAAGCAGTTTATGTATGAAATAATAAATAGAAAACAGAAGAAAGTACCTCTTGTCCAGTAAGAAAGAGTAAGAGATCTCCTTCTTCTTCTTCACACATGTGAATTTGTATCACTGTTCGAATGGCAGCCTCAAGGTAGTCCCTTTCAGGTTCTGGAGTATAGAATATCTCCACAGGATGGGTGCGACCCGGGATAGTCAGAAGAGGACAATTATCAAAGTAGATCTGAAACTTGCCAGCATCTAAAGTAGCACTCATAACTATAACCTGTAGATTTGGAGGACAAAAAGTCACTCAACATCTAGAAGAACCTGTGATGTGATATGTTATGCATGCAATATGTAATTTTAAGAAAGTAAATTGTTTACTACGATAAAAGAATGCTTTTATTACCTGAATACAGCACCCTTGTTACAAAGGTTCAAAAAAAAATTTCAAGTCCAATACATAAGGTTAAGCTACAATTATATTGTTTCTAGGAGCTTCCTCAATACAAAACATGTTCAGAATTTCCTAGGGTTAGTCTTCCAATACACATTATCACAGACCAAAAAAACAATTATAAAATTCAGCTAATGGTAAGCACATAGATACTTTATCTAGTATGACTACAACTAGAAGAGAGATGCTGTTCAGCTTCATTACCGACCTTCAAATCTGATCTTTGTCTTACAACTTCTTTCAAAACTCCCATCAAGATATCTGTAGCCAGTGTTCTCTCATGGGCCTCATCAAGAATTATAACACCATAGCGCTCCAGCAAAGGATCATTCATTGCTTCACGAAGTAACATACCATCAGTCATATACCTGAAAAAACAGAAACGATTCTAACACACATTCTAACACAATTCTAACACACATTCATATTAGGTTTGATGCAGAAATCTCTTCCATATTCACTTAAGCTTTTAATCAACTTTTTAGAAGTAGAAACACCAGCAAACTACTTCCATCACTGTAACAAGTCCATTTTAAGTTTTCAACTAGAAATAGAGCGTAAGTGGAATTTGGGATGATTGGGGGAAAGCTTAAAAATGGGGGCAAGGGGAAATAAGATTTAGTAACATTTACAACGGTTTGTAGACTTTTACTGGCAGACTTCCACACCTAAGCTCAAGAGACAGGAAAAGAAAGGGGAAAACACCCTCTAAAATCTAGTATATACTGTTTCTGCAACTGTTCTCCTTTTCTGTCTGCAGATCATCTGTTCACTTCTTGCTTTTTTGCTACTGTTACATTTATTTTTCCATATTACCTTTATGCCCAGCCCTTCAACTACTTGTACAACCAAAGAGAAGACATCTTTTGATAGAAAAGCATTCATCCTTGAACCACACTGTGGTGTTTTTAACTAAGCATTTTGAATGTAATTTGCAAGTGATGTATTAAATGCACCTGGTTTCCGGCAGCACAGGAAGCAGCTAACAAGTAAAAACACTCCTGACTATGTCCCCCACAGCCAGGTACAGGCCAGTTTTGAATCTTTGTGAAGTTTGTTTTACTGAAATAAGCTACTGAACTTCACCAGAAGCACCCTGAGTAGAAGACACCACACATAAAACATCAGCTGAATGCATAAGAAAAAGAAACTGCATGTTGAAGGGCTTTATTATGAATAACAACTTCATAATAAAATACTTAATTCCTATCACCTTCTTTATGGATCATTTAAAATTAGTTTCTATAGGGTGCAGTGATTTCTTTAAGAGGAATGAATCATTTCCAACTCTATTCATGCCTCACACCTCAGGTTTCTCTCAGCTCATACTACATTTCCCATATCTCTTCCCCATTCAGACACAAAGCACCAACCCACAGAGTCACTCCCTTTTTACTCCTTTCCTAACTTTGCTCACACCCTTCATTAATTCCCCCACTGCCAAGTATGCTGTTATACCTTTACCTGACAGCTGCCATACTTACTTCAAAATGGTCTTTGCACTACTGCAATCTTCAAACCGAATGGAGTAACCAACCTCCTGGCCCAGCATGACATCCATCTCATCAGCAACGCGCTGTGCCACGCTCATGGCAGCCACTCGCCGGGGCTGGGTACATGCCACTCCCCTTTTTGGGCCAGGTAAGGAGCGCATGTAGTCAACACACCATTGAGGGATCTGTCAAGAATAAAATTCAGTGATAAACACACTTCAAATGGTCACAGGGAATCTGTAACCTTTGTACTGGATCTGTGTAACCTTTGTACTAAAGTTAGAATTCCACAGAGATGTCAACTGCACACACAGAAATATCCAGAGCAGGAGAGCAAACAGACTGCTTAGTTGGATCCAACGCCATTAGACAAAGCACACTCTTGTTACACATGTATAAAACTATTTTGAAGTTATCAAGGAAATACATAAGTTCACAGTACATTTTACCCCATTAGATCAATACCTTTTGCAGGTTCTTAGCAGCAGCCAACATGCTCCAGAGCGACCAAAATTAAAGCTTAACACACTCAAAATTTGAGATCAGTAGCACAGTTAAAGTTTTACAGTAAGAAAAATGTATTTTATGTCTTGAAAAAGTAACATCTATTAATATGTTTAAGCAAAAAAATAATTATTTTAGTAATAAAGAATTGTCTAAGCCAAGAAGTGCAACAAATAAAATGAACAGATAATTATGTTCATTACATTTATTACTACTCCCTGGAAATTGCATCAACCAGATATAAAACCCCTATGCTTTCCTTACTGTGTTAACACTCATTTTATTTGCCAGTCAGTAGTTTTCTGCTCCTACTAGAAATCTAGAAACAGTAAGAATCATCCAAAAGAAGTTCTTTTCAGAATTCCTACGGTCAGTAACAGTTTGATGCAGATAGATTATTCACAACACATTCTCAGTGTGACACTTTATGAGACATCTCCAGGCCTAACAAGTTCCAAGTCTAGACCAAAAAAACCCACTCTTTCTTAGTAATTACTTTCCAAGTATTCCTAAAAGCACAAAGAGGAAAAGTAAACATATCCTTTAGACATTGTACCAATGAGGAATAAGAAAGCAGTATAATTTAAACCAGGAAAATGCTGGTTCTTCTTTATTGTATTTTCACAGCAAAATGAACATAAGTGAACAGCAAAATATAACCAGAAGCAGATGAGTGTAGTCTAAAGCCATTTTTTAATGAAGAATATACTTCTACTATAAATATAATAACAATAAAGCAAACAATCAAAATATGACAGGACACCACTGACTGCTGTGAAGAACTCAAATTTCTGAAAATCCTATCCAAAACTAGAATAGAAGTTCTTGAACACTAACAGCAGCAACATGAAACCCTATCCTGTAACACATACATGGCTCCCCTGCTTCCCAAGTCACTAGTAGCAGCTCAACTAAATATATTAGTATATACAAGTATATTAGGTGAGGCTTTTTGACTTTAAACAGAGCAAGTCCTGAAATAAATTTTGAACCAGCACGTCTGTCAGGCCACTGTAGCACAAAATAAAACCAACTTATAAGCAACAACTCCAAGATTTTCCTCACTTAATTTACACCCAAAGCATTGGTGCTAAATAAAGGGCTCTACAGACTTCCCTGTGCTAAGCTGATATAGACACCTACCCAAAGACTTTTCCTGTCCAGCTTTCAAAGACATACAAATACTGGGAAAAAGGACTGTGCCATACTGCATTTTTTATTTCAGTAATGTCTGGGAATATACTGAACACTTCTTATCATTTGGTTCTTAAGAAACCTAGCCTAAAGTTAATTCCACTGACAGAACAGAACAGTATACCATCACCAAACCCCCTGACCTTCATTATAAATAAGGTCATTTTATCAATATCAAAAGCAGGAGGAATGGCTTTAGTTACCATCATTTAATCTCAAGGACTTTGTCAATTGAGAGAAATTTTCAAACAGAACGTCCATAAACACGAGGAGGTAGTGACTGCACATACAGTGTAGGTACTAAGGGTTGTTAAAGACTACTTCAAAGTCAAAGGAACTTCATCATTTTAAGGAATGTATAGCAGGAGACAGAAAAGCACTGCCCTTTCCAGCTTTTCTGAGCCTCTCCAACTTACTGAAAACTTCCTCAGTTAAAAATCACATGGCAGAATTCTCTGAATTTTAATTATTTGAGAATCTGTATCAGTTCTCCTGCATGCTGCAAAGGACAAGGATTAACCTATACTCCATATCATCTTGCTTCTGGACTTTGCCAAGAAGTCCTGCTAAAGAAGTGGCATCACTTATGTTACATCAACGTGCAAAGGTGCCACTCTACCATTCTCTACCAAAACAAGTGAAATTATTATACCAGAACCACATATGATCCCAGACTTAAAAGAGTGAATGCTGCAAGTACAGTAACTACCCCTTCCAAAGAGAAATCTGGCACACCTATTCCACCACTGAGCCTGTTACCAGCACATTTAGAAAAACCACTTAACTTCAATGGTTAAGTTTAAATTACAAATCAAACCACTGCAAACACTTAAGAACTGAAAATTAATGTCTTGGCTTCCAATATACTTCTTCAGTACTCTGGGGTTTAAGCTTATGTGAAAAAAGTGAGAAAAGTTTCATCTTCTGGTTTTTTTCCACTGTCTGAGCCAAGCATTTCCAATCCTGGGTGCTCTACAAGACTAATGGGAAAACATACACATAATCATAGAATCACAAAATGGTTTCAGATGGAAGGGATCTTAAAGATCATCTGATTTCAACCATCCTGCAATGGCCAGGGATGCCACCCACCAGACCACACTGCTACAAGCCTAATCCAACCTGGCCTTGAATACTTGCAGGGATGAGGCACTCACAACTTCTCCAGGAACATGTTCTAGCATTTTACCACTCTCACAAGTGAAACATTTCATAACACCTAATCTAAATCTCCCTCTTCCGGTTTAAAAGCAATTTCTCCTTGTCCTACCACTATCTGCCCATGTAAAAAGTCACTCTCCATTTTTTTAAGTCCTCTTTAGGTACTGAAAGGCCACAATGAGGCCTCCCCAGAGCCTTCTCTTCTGCAGGCTGAACAATCCCAACTCTCTCAACCTGTCTAAATAGGAGAGGTGCAGATAATAATCTGGGAAGGGACTTGAAAGGCAGCAGCTCACTATCAAAAAGATTATCTACTACTCTATAGCCTTCTACTATCATAATGAAAGAGAAGATATCAATTTTGGAAATAATATTTTTCACATGTTCCTTGCTTTTATTTGTATAAGGTTGACATTAATAGTTTATGTATGGCTACAGTTTGAGCATGAAAGGCTTTCTTAGCTGCAGGAAAGTATCTATTTTGCTCTGATCAGTAAATTTAAGAAGAAAAACAATCATCCCCCAACAGGTTTTAAGACAGCAATTGACCACAATGTGACACTATCATATGCAAAATGAAGTTTTCATTAAGTGTCAGCAGGACAATTTTCAGTGATATGTCCCTACAGAGACACTGGAAATTGTTTAAAAATATATCTGAAATTTCACTGAGCAAATTCAGAGAAAGCAGGGAAGCTTCCAAGACAGCTTATGTGCTTCTGGTAGCTCAATTTCCATTTTTAGGAAAGATGTGTTAAATTACTTAAATCCTTTCAGAAAGTAAGGGTTAAAGTAGTAACCCTTACATCTCCAGATTTTCAGATCACACAACATGTAATCTTGTTTTCATGTAGGTAATACCGTTTTGTACATAATATCCAGGATACTGCATCTTCCAAATAAATACATAATCAAACTTTTCTGAAGAATTCTATACATTTCTGGTCTTGGCTTATACAGCTTAAAAAAAAACCCACATAATGTCTTAACACTACCTGCCAACCTAACACTGGTTCCTAAAATGTGCAGGAAGGTCCTATAACTTTAGATATTTCAGGCACAGCTATAAAAGATGTCCAATATACTACTGTGTCCTTCAAATTTTTGCAACATCCAAAATTGTATGACCAAAAATTCATTGTCTGTAAGACTTAAAGTTAGCTACAATCCATTTTACAAAGACTAAAATATTCTGGGTTTTATTTTCCACCTAGATAAAAGGATTTTATCAGATTACAGAACAAAAAACTTTTTTACAGTATTTTTCAACACAGACTTTAAACAGCAAACTAGAGGATAAAGTTTAAACAAGTCTGCCCTGATGTAAATACCCAGGTGTTCCTTGTATCTTAGATATTCCCTGTCTACTCAAAATTTTTCTTAAGGCTTAAGGAGGCTTCACAGATCTGTTATCACTACTTTTGGTGCTGAGGAAGACTTTTAAAGGCATCAGTCTACCAAAAAAATAGTGATTTTTAACTGCAGCACTAAAAAGCTCTACAACCTGAGAAGTTTCAGCACCAAAGGAACAAGACTCTACCTCTCAAGTTTGATTATCACCAAAAACTAATCAGATGTCAGAATTGTATCTGACATTTCAATTCCTTTCATCTGTAGCAGTAAGTGTCAAAATATGAACAAGTTCCTACTTTGTAGCTGCCATCTACACACACAACTAAACAAATTATCAGGAACCACCACTTCAGTTTGTGGATTAGTACACTTCTGTCACACCATGAAAGCTGTTATCTTCCCCTACCAGAAACCTACCAACTATAAAGCCCAATGGAAGCAGGGGCCTGGAAGCAGTACTGGATTTTTTAAGTGGAAGATGCTGTAAGATTCTCCTCACCTTTTGCACTCATTAAGCAAGTATAACGTTCATCAAATTAGTTTTGTTCACAGTTTGTGAAGTATTCATACACAATTATTTCTTATGCACACCTAGCAACAGCCACAACTTTTAAAAAATGCAGTATGATATAGACAAGAACTCACCTGTGTTGTTTTACCAGACCCAGTCTCTCCAACCAGCACAAATGACTGATGCCTAATCAAAATATCTGTAAATCTTTCTTTATATTCCCAGACAGGAAGCTGTAGCCTTTTTTTCAGGATATCATAATATCGTGGGGTATGTGGTAGATTTGTGAAAGGGTTAATACTGTGTGGAATCATTGCTGGTTTGATAGCTGGTAACCCAGCAGCCGCATAGTAAGTAGAGTTAGATGTAGGTCGCAGATCTTTTTCCTTGTCCCTTTCTCTGTCACGATCTCTATCTCTGTCACGATCCCTGTCACGATCTTTCGAACGGTCATCTCGGTCCCTGTCCCGGTCCCGATCTTTCCTAAAATGAGTTGAGACACAGCAGAAAATCAGACACTTGAATACTCAAATGCAGAGGAGAAATTTTAATACAATGCAACCCTAAAGGTGCTCAGTGTCAAGTGGATACAAACCAAATCTTTTAAGTCTCACAGGCAGCTACCTGGAAGGATAAAGACCAAGGAGTAACAACAGTATATATGATGCACACTCAACATCAGATATACACAGCTACACTTATTGTACCTAAACACTACAGCAGTTCCTCTCATTACAGACTAGACTGAATAAAGCTATCACATGGAGAGATGAATGTTTGAACTCTCTTCATCTAATGATTATAAAGAATCAGCTGTGCAATGTACATGTCTCGCAGTTCTCCCCATCCCCACCTGCTGCTGCAGAAAAATAAGAACACTAAGTAGCATTTCTGCCTACCCACCACAAGAATTATACTCATCTAAAAAATCTCACTCAAGGCAATAAGCAAGCCATGGAAGGAAAGTCTGATTTTATTATTCCACAATTACTCTGTAGCTTTTTTTTTGTTTCATGTCTCGTACACAATTCTGATTCCATCAACTTTGATACACAGGTTGTTGAGTTGGGAACTTATTGAGTTGGGAACTTAAAACCAGCCACTACAGTTCACAGAACCAGAATAATTTAGGTTGGACCCTTAAGAGCATGGAGTTAAACTGTTAACCCAACACTACCAAGCTATACAGTATCTTCTCCAGTATCACCTCCTACCACACACTTAAACAGCACTTACGTATTCATATTTGTTCCAAATATTATGTAGAAAAATCACTGCATGTGCAAAAACCCCAGTATTCTCCAACTTTGACCTTTGAGTCTTTTTGAGAGTTTCTGATTTTGCAAGTCCGTGTACTTGTTCTTGCACATAATCCCACTCTTCCTACAAACGCACTCACAAAAGAATCCTTAGTTTGACCCAAAAACTAGAGCTGCATGCTTTTAATAAAAATTCCCAATTCAGGACTTTGAAACAAGCTCTTCTTTAGAAAAACAATCCATCTAATTTTAAACTAGATGAAGTTAAAAAGATTAGTGGCATCTTTGCCTGCAAAACTGAGGCTATCCTCAGATTACTCTTTTTGTGCGTTAACTAAAATCCCATCAAAAAGGAAAAACAACAAAGTCAACACCAGCTTTACTGTAAGTGCACACAAACATTTCTAGGAATATTAAGCAAAAAACAAAACCTCACCTCCTTCTTCACCAATACTTAGGCACGTCTAGAGACCATGCCCAAAGAAAACTCTTGCCAACACTCCTCTCCACGCCTTTTTTTGTTTTAAACATGCATTTGACATTCAAATGTAACTACTGAAATAATACCAAATTCCGACCTATAGAGTAGATGCAGTAACCAAGATTATATTAGTACCAATTCTATAAACTTTAATTCAAAATACGCTGTGCTTTGGAAACAACCACCACTACTCTTCCTGTATAACTGAATGTAATGCATGCAGCCTTTTTTTCCCCTTAAGTATTTTAACCTATCATAACAGAGGTCATGTTAAGATTTTTTTTTACATTACTTCTTTTAACATAGACTCATTGAAAATAAAGAAGGGTTACAAAACATACTGTTCACTGTCACTTACTTAACTCAGTTGTATACAGATTTTCCTAAAGATTTGGACTGAGTAATTTAAAAATTAAGACTCTTTCCAGGCATTTATTTGAATCTGAGATACTCTGGCTTTAAAATTACTTCCAACATGGTCAAATACTGTAGAAGCTAGAAATCTCTACCTATTGTAAAATGCCAGGCAGATACTGCAGAACCCAATAGGTTCATATTCTCCATATGGAAGTTACCCCTAGGAACTAGGCTTCATTATGTTACTCAGAAAGCTTTAAGAGGCTAATAACATTTATCAGACAGCAATAAAGCCTTGGACTTGGCTGATGAGCTATTCACATTCTAAACAGCTGCAAGTAACAGAACACATAAGTGCATGGTCAGACAGTAACATCAGTGACAGGAAAAAGAAACAAAGATATAAAAGCAATTCAAGAATAATAAAGCCAGGGTAAAATACAACAACTATAGATAGAGTAAGTCACATTACTAATGTGCAGGTTTGGTTTGGTTTTTTACATCATTCTTGTGTATGTGTATTTCTGAAGGATTTGTATCCTTCACTGGTATTCAGTGAAAGTGTAAATAAACCACACTGACAAAATCTATTCCACAACAATTTAAACAGGATCATATCAACAGCTTCTGCATTCACAGACCATCAAGTGTACCTCCCCCTTATGCTTCAGCCCCCAAGAAGCAGCCCTAGTGCTAAAATCCCCACTGCTGTCTACCCTCCCCACGTGTCAGCACAAGCACTTCACCAGTCTTGCAAAGAACCCAACCTTCCCACCAGCAAAAATTCTAACTTGGATAATATCTCTGATCTAGCTTCTAAAACACTCCCTTGCAGCACTCATTTTGTGTGTTGGTAGCTACTTGTGTGGGCTTAAAACAAACAAAAATACAACCTCATGAACAAAAAGTGAATTAAATGGACTATAAATACAATCCACATGGAAACTACCATTAATCCCCTATTTCTCAGTTTCTTCACTGAACTCTTATAGCTCTTTAATTGTACAAACAGAAAGGAAACCCTTCAAGCTCTATGTACATTTCAGAAGCAAAAAACTTTATGTGCTAATAAAAGGAACTGAGTCTATTTCTCGGTTTCAAAAAGCAGAAGAGAAGCAGGGACAACCAGATCCTACCCTAGAAACAACACAACCTACAACGTGCCTTCAAACTTACTCTCTGACACTTCTAATTACACAGCAACACTTTCTTTACCAAAAACTGTTTACCAGTCTCCCATTATTACTAAAGCTTAGCAGACACACACTGCTCTCTAGGTCAACAAGCAAAAAGAGGAATGACAGTCATGCTACCATATTAATTTCCTTAACTAGCTAAAAATATGGCTTGGCAGTTCTTCATTATAAACTGTCACATTTTAGTTTCTTTTTCGTTATTGCACAGAAAAAAAAAATAACTCAAACACAAAAATTAACAGTAAAATAATAATTTAATCACTTTTGTCTTGTGCCTGAAACCCGTAAAAGCCTCCGTGACCAGAAGGGGGTTGGGATCTTTTCCTCTGCTTTTAAGTGAAAAAGTCTGGTCCTGCTATTCGTTTTCACTTTCTTACATTCACACACATATAACATATATGAACATACATATATGAACACAAAAGAAGCACTACAGCAACCACGAAATAAGAGTGGTTTTTTGGTAAAAAAATAGAAACAAAGGACTCAAGGTAAGCCACTGGTCATCACAGTGAAAGTTTAAGCCCATCTAACAGACCATCAGTATTTCCCCCCATTACTAAACACAGCTGATGCAAAAAAGGCAATGCAGCTAACAGAATTTCTTTCTATACAGCAATCAACCAAGTACAATTAGTCTGAATGATACATCCCACTAGATCACTAACTCTGGTGTTACACAACTCAAATATATTTGAAAAGAAATTAACATATTTTAAAATAGTATGTACGTAATTCAAAGGAATACTATAACCAAAAATTTCCCATACAATTTCTATTTTTCCAAAATATTTTTTATTTCTCAGACAATACTTCAAGTCTGGAAGAAAACAGATGTCAAGTAGATGTTTAATTCCAAATCTGTGGCCAAGTAGAGCCCATGCAGCACTGCTGCCGTGGAGAGCCACTCACACCAACAGAGGCCTCCATTAAAGAGGAACTCAAATACACAGGTTCACTTGAAGTAACTTTCATATTTTGTCAGGCAGTCCAGTTTGAATACAAGAGACACTACTATTCTGAATGTGAAGTGGTAACCATGCAAGGAGCTCATCCAGCTTAATCCAGCTCCAAAACCACTTAAATTGCAGAAAGGCACAGAGGAAGACAGGTACACACACGCTTTTAACGAGGCTCCACACATCTTCCTTACAGCCTTGCATAAGCTGCAAAACCAAACTACTCTACAATAAACCAACCATGTAACATTGGTACAACTCGTGCCACATGAATTAAGATTTCAGGATCTAAGGAATAACCACGCTCAGTTATTATGCTTAGAGTGAGTTCTTCTCAGTCCTATATGACTTAATGCTTTTCCTGCAGAGGAGGGGACAAAGAAGGGGCACAAGACCAGCATGTCTACAGCTTTCAGGTGCCATAAAAGTCAATATCTTCTAGTTTAACACTGGTGGGAACTCCTTGCAGTACATACAGCATGGTAAGACTAAGAGTTCAGAATGACATTACATGACCAGCAAGCGACAAAAAAAGCCAAACCTAAACTATAAAACCCACCGAGATACAAACAAGGAAATACTGACCTGCAATTATCTTTACAACCAGCTGTAACAGTCGTACCACATTTAAATAACACCCAGTTTTGACATAACCACTTGATCATTTTACAAAAGCCTTTACATACAGGAAAGCTGCTTATGTACAACTTTTCTGTAGACTCAGAGCAGCTATTTCAATCTCTAAAAAACCTTACAAAAATACACTAACTGAGACAAAGAGCTCAATACATATTAGAAAACGTGGTTATGATGATCCTACAGAAAGGAAAAAAGAGTCGAATAACAAACGTTTATTTTGTTTAGCTAAGGAAAATGCATCAAACTGTAGGAGATAAAAACTGAAGCTGTAGAAGCTTACCTTAAAAAAAGGCAAGTTTTGCAAAGACCGTTTATCAGTTTATCAGTGAATATTAACTGCTACGTTAGACTTAAGAGTTATTGTAACCTTTGAGAACAAACTGATAAATAGTCTGAAACAACGCTGATGGACTTGAGTAATTATTTAATTAACGGAAGCCTCCTGTGCTCCATAAAGAACGCTAGACTCGATAAACCCTGCATTTCTTTGTACTCCTTGAGACTTCAGAAATTTATTTTAAAGGGCCGCCTGCCTTTCCTCCCCCTCCTGCTCACTTAGAGGCGAAAAGATTATGTAAAGAAAGCTCTAAAGCAACGCTGAATTTAAGGGCAGCACCAGTGCATTGTCTGTGTTCCTGCAATTATCTTAACCTCAACAAAAATATGCTGAATAGCGTGTGCAGTACAGTCCTAAAACTTCACCCTCCGCAGAACTAAGGAAAAAATAAACACTCCCTTGCCCCCTACCTCAAGGCCCACCTCACCATCGATTCTCACTTAAAGCCAAGCACATCAACGAGGGTAACTGGCTGAAAGACGTTAACAAAGGAACAACGCACCAGTACAAGCACTAATAACACGGGGCTGCACAAACCTCGTGCTCACCTCTAGGCCCACGTTTGCCAGACCTTTCAAGCCAGAGAAGAAGTAAACAAAGGAAGAGCGGAGGAGGAGTGGGCAGGGTGAATATAAATGCGGAGGGGAAGAGCAGCAAACAAAGCGTGGCGCGGGCCCAGCAGCGCACCCCCCCCGCCCAGCCCCTGGGCCGGCGCCTCGCTGCCTTCCCCCCTCGGCGCCGCCGCAGGAGGCCCTGCCGCCCGCTCCCGCCGCCATCCGCCCCCCCGGCGGGGCGGCCGGCACCGAGCCAGGCCCGCTGCTCCGGGGAGCCGCCAACCTTCGGGGCCTGCTCAGCCCATGCGGCGCCGCTGCGGCCTCTCCCGGCCTCTCCCGGCCGCCGCAGCGTGCCCCGGGGAGCTCCCACCCTGGAGGGACGCGTGGAGCCGGGGATGGGGCACGGATGGCGCGGGAAGCGCCGCGATCCTCCCCCCCGCCCGCCCCGCCGCGGGCCGCGCCACCCCTCACCCGTCGGTGGTGCGTTTCTTGCTGGAGCTGTAATCGTCGCCCAGATCGAGGCGGTGTCGTTTGGACATGGCGATGGCGGTCGGTCGGTCTGTCTGTCTGTCTGGCAGTCGGTCCGTCCGTGTGCGGCGGGCGGGCGCTCTGCGCTCCCTCCCCGAGCGGCGGCGCGGCGAGGCACGGCCGACAAAATGGCGGCCGGAAGGAAGCGCCGGGACCGCGCGAGGCGCTGGCGCGCGGGCCCGTCGGCAGAGGCCTCCCCTGGGCGCGAGCCCCGCGGCCCCGCCCCCTCCGCGCGCGCTCCCGCGGCGGCGCGAGGGCGGCGGGCTGAGGGCGTGCTGAGGAAAGGCCCGGAGCAGGGTCGGTGACCGTGGGGTCACCCGGCGGGGAAAAGGCCCTTGGGCTCATCCAGTGGGGAAAAGGCCTTTGGGCTCATCCAGGGGGGAAAAGGCCCTTGGGCTCATCCAGGGGAACCGCCCGCCCAGCACTACCACTGTAACCGCTCAGTCACATCACCCCGTGCCACATCCCAACACCTCCTGAACTCCTCCGGGGATGGTGACCACCACCTCCCGGGGCAATTTATTCCAGTGCCTGAGCACCCTAATACTGAAGGATTTTTTCTAATACCTAAAAAACTGAATCTCCTTTATCTCATCTTGACTCGGTTTGCTCTGGCCGTCTCGCTGCAGGCGCAGCAGAAGAGCCCAGATCCCACCTGGTTACGGCCTCTGTCAGGGAGCCATGAGGTTCCCCCTGAGTCTCCTCCAGGCAGAGCAGCCACAGCTCCCGGAGCCGTTCCTCATCAGACATGTGTCCTAGACCTTTCACAAGCTGTCTGCCCTTCCCTGATCACTCTCCAGCACCTCACAGTACTTCGGGTGCAGCCTCACCAATGCTTGCTCCCTGTCCCTTTTCACAACCCTTCTACTCGAGATTGCAACTTTTGCTCAGCTCCTTGGATGAGCACTCGCTCCTGCTGCCTGACTGTTGGAGCAAGGCTGCGTTCACAGAAATGGCTCAGCTAACAAACACGAAAGTAGTCAGGAAACATCACCTAGCAGCAATGACCTGTTCCGCAAGTACAGCCAGCTCAGCAAGTGGGGCTTTGTCCATAGATTCACATTCCAAAGATCTGCTGGATTACTTTAGTATAGCTATTAAAATATTTAATGTAGACAAATCCATAAGTTATTTTCTTTAATAAAAGAACATTTCTGTCCCTACTTTTAGATATGGCAAAAATGGCACACACAGCTCTATTTGAGTTCTAGATGTTAGTGCAAAAAAAATAAAATGAAATAAAAATATTCCTGGAAATTGGAGTTTGAATTTTTCCTGTAAAGCTGGAAGTAATTTTAAAAATTATACTACAAAACCCTCTGGAATTTCTATGTCAGAGGTTTCCAGAGGATGAACACTACAGAGTAACTCTCTCTATCCCAAATATCAAGCTTACTTGTTATGCTGTGGTAGTCTACACAGAGCTGTATTGGCAGAATGCAGCTAAGGGAAGACATTCTACACATCTTTCCAATTGAGTTTTAGATTACATCTATCTTTAACAAAAGCAAGTGTTTATTGAAATAGAGTACTTGAATAGGAGACATTTAGGAAGGGAAAAAATAGTGGCTAGGTCTCCCTGGAAAGTGGGAAGATTGTGAAGAATATAAAATCATTACATGCATTAACTGGGATGAGAAACTAGTGCTGGGAGGTTCTGAGAAAGCTGCAAGGGTGCAACAATGAAAGCGTGGAGAACTCTGCATCTGTTTCAGATCTTTATTTCTCCTCCCTGCGCGCATCAGCGTAACTCTATTTATCGTCTTGTTCTAGATTACCCTATGGCAAATATCAGGGAAGTTTCTGCTTTAGGAGGTAAGAAAGAAGCAGGTGTCTCAGTTGGTATGAAATCTGAGGCTACAGTTCAGCAACAAATGCAGAAAAGAGGGGAAGAAGATTGTGCTAGTTGGGGTGAACAACTCCTTGTGTGCTATGGCCCAGACATATCCCACAAATCAGCTCACTCTTGTAACAATTGTTAACTTCCCAAACTTTTGAACTCATCCTCCACCCAACCGTGCTTTGAGCTATCTGACTGCATAACAACTGATCTGGTCCCACCCCAAAGGGTTTACAACATAAGAACTTCCTCCTGAAAGCACATACATGCCTTATTTTGCTAATGCAAATAATCCTTTTAACTTCAAAGGGTTTAACAAGGAAGGAGTAGCAAAACTAAGCATGTAGGTAAGTGTTTGTAGGATCATAGCCTAAATATAAGATGAGACGAGAAAAAAAAGACTGGTAAGCACAAATTGATATAATGGCAAAGTGATAAGCATTATGTCAAAAGCCTAAAGAATAAAATGAATATGTAAAATAGGGCACATTTAAGCATATTTTCTGCCTTTTTAAAGGCATTTGTTCAAAAAAGAGGGCTTTATTTCCCCCCCCCCCCAAGGTCTTTTATATCCATCTATAAAAGTAAAAATCTTTGGTTACTGAAACAGGACACATTTGTATGAGCTTCTGCTTGACTGTCTAGTCTTCTACCCTCTGTTTCTTACCCTAGTTTTAAAATCACTGGTATCAAAATCCTCTTAGCCAACTTCCCAGTGAATATTTCTTTACATTTGGCATGGGCATGTTTATTATGCTATTTGGTTTAAAAAGAGCATTATTGCTTAAAACAATGGCTTAAGGGAATAACATCAGGTCTATTTTTTCCTGATTGTGCATTGCCTTCTCTCTTAATGAATAAGCATGGGTCTCAGACCAGCTGTAATTCAAAGCTGGAACCCTCACCTGGGTGGTGTGAGGTTTCTGACAGACAAGTCTAGTGTCACAGTGTCACAGTTTAGGTTATTATTGCCTGATGCTAACTGTTTCACCCCTTTCTAGAGAGTACTGAGTCCATAAAGCACATGATCTCTATTCAGTCTAGCTGCTTAGTCAAAACTCATCTTCTTCATTGGCTTAAGCTAAAACAGGGGATGGTGAAGTAAAATCACAAACCTCTGTTGCAATGGAAGTTGTATTACTGAGCAGTGTTAAGACAGACAGCTAAGAAAGGCTAAATCTTCTATAAGTTGTGTGTCAGAGACCTAAAACCTGTGTAGTATGTATTTCTTTTATGGCTAGCTGGCTTCCAGAGGACCCTAAGCTATAGCCTATATATGCCATGGACATACTTGTGCTGCCACTTTTTACCTTTTTTTTTTTTTTTAAATAGCTTTCTTTCTAAAAACAAGTGTAACTCCTATTTTTTAACAGATAAACAAAATATTATGTGAAAAAATTCCTGCAAATGAATTAAAATATTAAAATGAAATACTTATGTTAATTGCAATCACTGTTTAAAAATTTTATGTATATGTATAAAAATGGGTAGTACCCTTAGAAAATTATCCAGGAGTCTTAAATGCAAATGCCTATCACAGACAAGTTCTCATTCTATCCTCCCCCACCAAGCCCATGTGAATAAATGGATATTATCCTCATGTTCTGTCATATCATCAGGGAAAGAATCCTTGAGACAAGAACCCACAATCAGGGCATGTTTAAAAAGTCAGACTTCCACATCGTTCAGATTAAAAATATGAAGATGAATACATGAACTGAGCTCAATTTCTGCAGTGAAGAAAAGAGGCAGCTTCTCTGTAATTACAGAAGCTAAACTTTGCAACACTTCAAGTATATATAAATCAGGGCTTTGAATTGCTCTGGGAAGTACACTGTAGGAAGATAGCATGGCAACAGCACTATTGCTGTGACAGCAAGCTTTATCAGCTATACAGACACACATCTGAATTTTGTGAATGGTTATTAAACGTTATCCCATATAGAACACACCACTGTGACTGAATCTGCAGGTCAGAAAGGTCTGAGGAACTTCAGTAAAGTTTCATAAAGAAGAAGAAAAAGAGAGAGAGGAAGAGGGAGAAGAAGAGAGAGATATTGCAGCTTTTGTATCTTCTAGAACATTAACCAGAGTAAAAAAATCACTTTATAAAATAAACCCCTTTCTGTAGAAGAAAACATATTGTAGACAACTAGTTACTATTTTGAGCCCCTCAGTCACCTGTTAAGGCCTTATGATCACCTTTAATCCCCTCAGAGAAACCCTGCAAGAGCAGATATTTCTAATGTGCTTTGAATGGAAATCAAAAAAATAGTGTATAAGCAAACCATCACCCCCAAGTATATTAAATTATATGTCTAATTTGCATGAGTTACACAGAATTCATGCATTGTTCTCATAACTTCCAGGTCTTCATGGTTAAAGTGGCATTGTTTAATGCCTTCTGCATTTGGAAACATCTGAAACTAAAGGCTAATATGTTGCATGTGAAGGCAGTTTATCTTTTAAATTCCTTAAAATCTAACTGCTTCCTATGCCAAGTTTGAAATCTTGTGAGAAGCTCCCTAAACATCAGCATGTTTTTAGGAAGTAGTAGCTATTTCACAAAGAGCTGTTTAAAGCCAGAGAAGATCACAATTTCAAGTATGTTGTTTGATCTTGTGCTAGAATATTAAAAGAAGAGCCAATGCAAGTTTTTCAGTTGGTACTTCTTTTGCAAAGGTCTGATTCTTTCCTGAATTTTCTTTACAAATTTTTCGCATCAGCAGAAGGGAAAATTACTACATTAGTATAAGTTTCTCATTCCTTTTGTGTTGAGTACAATGATCTCTTTCTTATTCACTATTGCATTAGCTCCTTAAGACTATTTTTAAAAAAGTTCTGTCTTTAATACAATCTGTAAAACATTCAGATTCATGCCTAAGATTAGCCATGCTGGAACTACCAGTGGCATCTGTTCACTCTGAGTATGTGCTAAATTATTAGGAAATTTATGTGCTTAGTTCCTGCTATCTATATAGAGCATTCACAGTTTCAGCAAGATTACAAAAAAGCTAATGAGCATTGAGACAGGTGATCTAATAACCTATACCTCATGGGATACTAACATCTGAAGTGGTAAATACTAATCCTTATTTTCAAAATTATTTCCAGACTAAAGTACAAAATAATAGCCATAGAAAATTAAGCTCACTAAAAATCCATCATATCCTGGAACTGGTCTGTAACAAACCCTAAACATTAACAGTCATACTTTAATCCAGCTGGGTGCAATTTCTAACAAATGGCCTTACCTATTCTCTTCCCATATGATGAAGTCTTTTTCTTCCAACTGTATTAAAAGTCCACTTGCAGAAAAATCCTCAGCAGCAGATAAAAACACTGAAAGTGCACTTAAACTTCTGCAGCTGTGTAACCTTCCTCTACAGCTTCTTATCATAAACCCCAGCCTTGCAGAAGTGAGGTTATTTTATTAGTGTGCATCATTTTTCTACTGCCAGCTCCCATCTGGGAGTAACAACCTTAGTATCATCTGAAAACCAGTGTAAGTCCCTTAAAGAAGCTGAAAGAATACACTGAGATTTTGGGGGGAGCATGGGGATTAATAAACTATCACCCTGTTAATTTAATGATGTCCTCTCTAATGAGCAAAACTGTTCCCTAAAGTAAAGGAGCACGTGCTGCTAGAGCTGCTCCTTGCAAATATGAAAGAACCAACCCAATGCTCTGGTGAGTGATCTTTGTAGATAGAGCAACTTGGTCTCTCAGCTGCAAAAGCAGAGAATGTTATACCTGAAGCATTTATTAAAATTATAACAGTCTTATCTAGGTTGAAACAAGAATTGTCTTTTGTGCCCTTAGGCATATTTTTGTAATTAGAGTAGTGGTGACCTTGTCTTCTACATACTCTGCCTTTGCAAAGGTGAGCTATATGTATGGCCTCTTTCTTGTCTTGTAACTGGATCTGCCATAGGCACACAGGACAGTTGATCTATACATATGCAGGTTGGATTTATTATGTAAGTGCTGCTTCCTGCCCGGATCTGGGGAGTACCAGCAAAGAGGATGGTGGGGAACATGCTGTTGCCAAAGTCTTACTCAGACTCTTTGGGCCTTGACTGCAAAGCAGATAATTTGTTCTGAAGGCAGCACCTTGCTTCCAGACTTCATTTCCTTAAATCCCATCTTGATCATCAGTGAACTTTTCCATATTGTAGGAGATTCCTCCAGAAAAGAGAATAGCTGGGACTCATCTGTGCTTTTTGGGTGTTATTCAGGCTATATGGCTGAAATAGAGCAGTGCTGATTCAAACTTGGTTTTGTGTTCTATGAATGTGTAATGCCAGTCTGTTGTGTACAGTCTTCTATAGCATCATGTGTAGTATTTTCATGTGCTACATGAATGTGAAATTCCACTATGATAGCAGCACTTTACTATTACTGTGATCCTCCTGTAATCAGAGGGAGGTAGAATTAGGGGTATCACAGGTAAAGATGTGATTTCTTCTGCAACTTTTCTTTAAAGTACTTTTTGTCTATGCAATGGTACATGCAATATCTAACACACAGACGATTCTTATGTTATATTCAATATGCAGAAAGTAGTTCCCTGAGTAAATGAGGTTTTTCAAGACCTGTGCTGTAGCATGACCTAAGCAGTCCCTGATCCTACCAATGCTGACTGCTCTGTAGTACCCTCTCCCTCAGTATGGCATAGTTGCTTGGATAATCAAGCCATGTGTCAAGCTGTGAAACCAATATGGCCAAAAAAACCAACCTAGCAACAACAATATAAAGAGAGTTTCTTAGCCTGTTTGGCTTTCCAACAAGGACGACAGATGGAGTAGCATTGGGACACAGACAAGCAACTGGAGACAGGACACTGTCAACCGCCATATTGCCTTAAAAAGTCCATGACATAGCAGTCCGACACAGCTCATAGTGAACAAAGTTCAGTATTTGAATATGTCTTTGGAAAATCAGGACCAAAGAATTGTATTTACTTTTTTTTTTTAAAAAGCTATTTTTAATGTGCATTTTTACATGCCAGATGACTGATCCTACATTAAAGTATCATCTTGATTGATTTGGATACATTTACATGAATCATATTAGCTTTACTCATTCAGCATTTTTTGCAGAAATATTCAGATATTTGACATTAGCTTAATTTTTTGTAGACTCCAGTGGAAACTAATTAGTAAATGGAAGCAAATTTATGCTGGAGAATCCTAGAGAATTTAACTTCCTTTAGAAGAAGGCAGTGCTGCTTAGCACCTTGTGTGGGAGAGTGATGGGCTAAGGATTGAATCTTCACTACAAATACCCTCTGAAAAGCGTTGATATTCTATGAAAAGCATGCAGTATCCTACAGTGAAGCATGTTAATCTAGGACAGTAAAGTAGGAAAAAACATTTCAAATCCTCCAAGACATAGCTAAAACACTGTGGACCTTGTAGAGGAGTTTAAAACAAATGAGAATATATGTACTCATCTTTTTAACAGTGTATCTATTTGGACACGCAAAAAACGCCCTAAAATAAACAGAACAAGAACAAAATTGTCCATTGATAGATTCATAGAGAAGAAATCTCTAATATCCCTCTTACACATCCTTTAACTCTAAAGTTCTCCCATAGGTGTAGTTTTTATAAGCTTTTGCTCTGCTTTTGTCAAATAAACTGCATTAACAAAGACCTGCTTTTTGCATTGGTTTAAGTTAACCTTTCTAATCTGGACAGAAATGACTTAGGGAACACTTACACAAATTGCTTTCTTGGAAGATTATGGTAGCAAGAAAGTATTAACAGTCCAGCAGAGGCACATTGCTTGGAAGCTGATGGTAATAATGTCTTCTAATCCCCAGGATGGATCTAGGAGAGGTTTGCTGCTTTGGGATTTATGAATGCCACTGCACAACAACCAGTATGGATTCTGCAGGTGGTCTGCTGTAGCTTTATTTGTAACCACAGCATCTACTGTCTCTATTATGATTGAGAGTAAATGTCACCCTGGTTTAATGCCATGGTGATTAATACTTTTGAATTAAAATGTTCTCAGTAGCTAATACTAAGAAATAGCTAAGAGACATGTCCATAATCTGCTTTGTCATATCTCAAAAACAAATCACATTCCTGTGCTAATTTCACAATAGTTAAGACTGAGATTGGTGTCATTGCTTTGAAAAACTTCTGCTGACTTGATCCAAAAATTGTGCTATTTTATAGGATCAGTATATAAAATCCTAATTTATTTCAGCAGGAAGTTGTATTTTGTCCTATGCACACTTGCATTCACAAAATCATCCAGTTCAGCTCATGACTATCATCTGGATGCTCCCTGGAGGAACACGACTTCTCTAGATCTATCTCAGTACCAACATTGTGTTCCCCTAGGGGGAAGGAAAAAAAGCAGTGTATAAAAGATGAGAATGGAAGGGAAAAAACAGTAGTAGCAAAGAGAGAGAAGAACATAAGAGCTGACAGGGGGAAGGGAAAGGAAGGGAAGGGAAGGGAAGGGAAGGGAAGGGAAGGGAAGGGAAGG